>PVIW01007249.1:0-75235 GCA_004026585.1 Noctilio leporinus | reverse complement strand
CAGGGCTGCACCCGGCACAGGTTGGCCCACGTGAGCATTCAGGGCTGCACCCGGCACAGGTTGGCCCACGTGAGCATTCAGGGCTGCACCCAGCACACAGCAGCCCACGTGAGCATTCAGGGCTGCACCCGGCACAGGTTGGCCCACGTGAGCATTCAGGGCTGCACCCGGCACACAGCAGCCCACGTGAGCATTCACGGCTGCACCCGGCACAGATCAGCCCACGTGAGCATTCACGGCTGCACCCGGCACACAGCGGCCCACGGGGGCGTTCATGGCTGCACCCGGCACACAGCCTCAGAGTCTCAGGGGCCTGAGTCCAATTCTGTATGTGCTGAAAAAGCAATTTACTTGCAAACTCCTGTTTACAGTCCACTGTTCTAACAGGTAAAGGAGTATATTTTTCATTTGAGGAAAGAAAGAAGAAAGGTGGTACATCTCATACCACAGGAATGAGAACTGGGAACAGTTACTAAGTACGCCTACCGCTCACCCGCCATTCTGGTGGAAGCTAAGAAGGCCTTTGACCCACGAGTGTGGTTCCTTTCCCTGAATCTTATACTTGAGGAGTGTTTCCCAGTTCCTTATTGCAAAACCGATGTCGGTATTTGTTACTACACTTAACAAAAAAGTTTGTGAATTGCATTTTCAATGTAGTGTTGATTCATTTAACAAGCATTTGTTTTATTTGAATGCTGGGCCCGGGACTGAAAGCAGCACATTTTCCTGAAGGAGCTTGAGCACCCAGGTGGCCGGAGGCACCAGTCGTAGCATTTTGCTGCCATAGATCCGTTCAGCATTCCAGCGAAGCACGGTTATGAATAGTATTGAAAAGGGGCATCAAAATGTCCACTCTTGATCTCAAAAGGACATAAAGCAAAGTTGTGCAAAGGAGGGTGGGAAGGAGACAAGAGCAGGGCCCTGGGACTGAAGGCCTTGATGGGCTGTCACCCTCCTCAGGGGGCGTCGCTTCTACAGGCGTTTCTAGGAGCTATTCAAACAGCATCTGGCTCATATTTGTTTTTAAAAATAAACCGTTCAGCCCTGGCTGGTAGCACAGTGGATAAGGTGTCGTCCTGCGAACCCAAAGGTCGCTGGTTCGAATCCCCAGCCAGGGCACATAACCAGGTTGCAAGCCAGGTCTCCAGCCAGGTCCATGGCTGGAGGCAGGTGAAAGGCAACCATACATTGATGTCACTCTCCCTCCCTGCCTCTCTCCCTTCCCTTCTCTCTCTGGAGATAATAAATAAAATCTTTAAAAAAAAAAAAAAATTAAAAATAAATAAATAAACCGTTCAGCCCTGGCTGATGGCTCAGTGGATAAGGCACCAGCCTGTGAACCTAAAGATCGCTGGTTCGATTCCCAGCCAGGGCACATGACCATGTTGCAAGCCAGGTCTCCAGCCAGGTCTGTGGCTGGAGGCAGGTGAAAAGCAACCATACATTGATGTCTGTCTCCCTCTCTGCCTCTCTCCCTTCCTCTCTCTCTGGAAATAATAAAAAATAATAAAACTGTTCAGTACATGAAAAGTGTAAGCTCGACTCTTACTGTCTTTTATAAAGCCTTCTTAACACGGATGAAAAAGAATTCCATCGGCATTAAAGGAATAAAGCAAATGTAAATCGGGCTGTTTTACGGCTGGAGTGATGCTGTGTTCAGCCTCATCCCGCTGCCTCGGGGCCGCCTGGCAGCAGCGGACTGACCCTCCACCTGTCCCCTCTGCAGGCGTGAGGAGCATGAACAGCACAGACATCCAGTGGTCGGCCATCCTGAGCTGGGGGTACGCTGACAACATTTTAAGGTTGAAGAGCAAACAAAGCGAGCCTCCCATCAACTTTATACAAAGCTCACAACAGTATCAGGTAAGCTGCTTGCTGCAGTGCTTTCTGACAATAACTACACATCTGCTTTAACTAGCGGTCAGACGAACAGCAGCCAGGCTCTCGGATTCAGCCATTAGTCCCGTAGAGAAGCTGGTGGAGCTGGACGACACCTTGTTTACCAGCGTCCCAGCCCCCTCTGCGCGCCCGTGGAGACAGTGCCACCATCTCAGCAGCCAGCTAATGGCACAGTGTCTGAACGGAATCAGCTTTGCTTTCTTCTCCTTGTCCGCCTGCCTGCCTTCTGCCACCGTCGTCTTCTCCATCTGTTTTCTCTGGACTGCTGTGTGCCAGGTCGCAGGCACCGCAATGCAGGAGAAAGGATCAGGTCTGACTGAAGCCTGTGATCTGAGTCACTGTCCAGCTTTGTTATTTACTGTGTCACCTTGGGCAAGTAACTTCACCCTCTCAAACTTGAGTTTCTTTCCTCCTCTTTAAAAGCAGGATGATATACCTCCACTGCTGTCTCACAAAGCTGTTGTAAAAATGTTTCCAACATTTGTAAAAGTTACAGTGTAAACTATAAAACTATATATAATATGTGTGTATATATACGCAGTGCTGTCACAACTTCCTAAATTGTACGCGGAACCTTCTTTCTTGGACCGTCTTTGCGTGGCATGTTCTCTCATCATTTCTGGACTCCCATTACCTACACTTGCTGCCTATCCATGTGCCCTGACAATTACTCCCATTCCCAGAGCACTTTGAAATGGAATAAGCTACTTTGGGGGAATTTTTGGAAGTGACAGAAAGGGGAGCAGTGACTTGTTTGCTTAACCCTTAATACACCTGAAAAAAAAATGTCATGCGCTCCTTTTGTTCTCTGGGTTACCAATCAACAAAAGTAGGAAAAAGGATAGTAAAAAACAAGCTTAATAGAAATTTCTATAAGAATTTAAGCATTGCATAATTTTTTCTCTCCTGTAAAGTGTGGCACACCAAAATTGTTAAAGATAAAAGAATATTCTCATAAGTCCTTTTAGTAAAACTGGTTGGTCCAGATTTTTTTAGTAAGATGCTATGTGATAAAAGCAGTTCGGTCAGGTACTAGCTAGGTGAGAATACCACGTTTCATTTTTTTGTCCTTGAAAGTATATTGTTGACTCATTAGTTCTTGAGAAAAATAACCTATTATGTGAAGACTCACACACTGGCCACCTTCATCATCATAATTAGAGATCAGAGTCCTGCTGTCTCTGTCTTCATCTTCTGATTGATTTCATAATCATGAACATATTCCTCTTTAATTTTTTTCTTTCTGTTACTTGTAGGAAATTCTGTATTTCCAGCTGCATTCAATGGAAGTTAAAAGCCGATTTCAGAAATGGTCTTCCCAGTCTCCTTTTCTGCTTTCTTGAAACATTCTTCATACAATGCATTGAGAAACCAAAATAAGACATTTTATTTCACCTATTAAGTTATCCTTCTGGGAAACTTATCACACTTCCATTTTCTTATTTTGGTTTTTTGTTTGTTTTAGCAAAGTTAGGAATACTTGATGAGTAAAAATGAAATAATTCCTAAAATGATGAAATAGCAAAGTGTTTCAAGATAGAGGGAAAATAAGATTATTAAAATCCTGTAGTGTAACTTAGGTTCATAAAAATTTGAGTATACCCACATGGTAATTTCAAGACAGAATAAGTGTTTTTCTATGTATAAGTAGATACATGTTCTCTCTGTCCTTTGAAGGACTTCTAAGAATGAATAAAAGTCAAGAAAGTGCAGTCATTATAAATAGTTAGAACTATTCAAGAAAGAAACCCAAAAACAAAATGGGATCCAGCGGACTCTGGTGGTTTCTATGGCTAAGCAGAGCCATGATCAAAGCAAGTCATTTTTTTAAGGTAGCAGATACTTAAACACACTGGTAGGTTCTGGGAAGAAGCCAGCAAAAGGCAGTTTAGTTCTAAGAGGAGATGAAGGTTCTGGGGAACAGGGTGGTGAGGTGAGCAGGTCCCCCTGCGAAGTCAGGAGAGGACATGGGAACAGTTTGGGGTGTAAAGGAGGGAAGAGGATGGGGTCTCTGGCTGGTGACCTCTTCTCAATGCCAGCTGGGGAGAGGGGACCAGGGAATCACCATGTCCTCTTGAATGGTGCCTCTGTGGTCAGGACTGAAGGGTTTATAACTCAAAGGAGTAACCCCAGATTTTTGTCTCCACGTTTACCTTTCCTTCTCCTGTTCAACAATCTAGAACTGCTAGAAATAATACCTCTGATTATATGTGCCATCTCCACACCAGAAACAGAAAAAAATCAAGTTAAAGTCAAGTAAATATTTGCAGCACACCCTCAACCTCAGATCTAGTCAATCCTGGCTCATTTTGTTTAAATTTCGGAGGAATACATGGCTCTGTGTGTGTGTTTGTATGTGTGTGTATGTACAGAACTGTAAAATCATAAGCGATGCATCATCATACATTTGAATTAGGAAAGTTACAGAATACTGTTTTCTGTCTTTACACCATTCTAATCAAGTAAAGTGTTAACCACAAATTCTGTGATCATGAATGTTTAACACAGTTGTCAGAAAAGTAGTATTTCTGATGCTTAATAAACATGAGGGTGTTTGATGTGTTCTTTCCCAAAGGTGACGAGTTGCGCTTGGGTGCCCGACAGTTGCCAGCTGTTCACTGGGAGCAGGTGTGGTGTCGTCACAGCGTACGCCAACAGGCTGACCAGCGGCACGGTAACCGGCCTGGGCGTGGCGGGGCACCGGGGTCTTCGTGTCAGTCACGGGGAGAAAACCTTTAGGAAACATGACTCGTGCTATGGAAGGTTAACCTACCGGTTTTGTACTTGAATCTTTTATAGTTTAATCTTTTCTTCACATAAGCTCTTAAAATGTAAAAGGCCGCATATCTAACTCTTTAGTTTTGGGGGTTATTAGGATCACAAAAAATGTTGAAAATACGCGAAGGTCATATTTTTTTGGCGTCACAGGCAGTATTTTGAGTTATGATGTTTTGTATTTAGGCTTTTCACACCCTGATGCTTGGTTGCCCATATTCCTGCTGTGAACTTGAATGCTTAGGCATAAACCTCAAGATTCTGTAACATTTAAAGCTTAGAATCCCTAATGGTCAACACTGCTATACTCTCTGGGTAAATTAAATGACAGCAAAATCCACGTAGCCTGTTTTGATTTCTACCACTTAGTGGAAGAAAAATTTTCAGTCATTTGTGGAGTGAAAAAAACACACACACATATACATACATACATATATGCATATCTATACATATATAAACAAATAGAAAGTTTTTAAAAATATTTTAATTCTCAACATCACTATGAGAGGGAAACATTGATTGGTTGCCTTCCATACATGCCCTGACCAGGGATCGAACCTGCAACATTGGTGCCCTGGACAATGCTCCAGCCAGTTGAGCCCCCCAGCCAGGGCTGGAAATTTATTCTGAAGAAGCAGTTCAGAGGAGAAAAAACTTGATACATGAAGAATTTAATTACGCCATCTATAATTTTTAAAATTAGAAATAATTGTAAATATAGTAGAAAATGTTCAAGTAAATTATGTTATACTAACTGCATAGAATATCAATTATAATACAATCAAAAATTATTTTGAAGGCAGTGTCAGATATGGAAAATGATTATTGAAGATTGTGTAAAATACCAAATTGAAAATTCTTTTTATGGCACTTTAAAACTATAAAAATATATGTGTATTTGGACAAAGACTGAATAGATTAGACAAAAAGCATATTAGTTGATGAAAATATTTTTAAATATTTTATTTATCATTTTTCAGAGGGGGGAAAGGGAGGGGGAAAAAGAGGGAGAAAAACATCAGTGTAAGAGAAACATCGTGTGGTTGCCTCCAGCACGTCCCCAACCAGGGACCTGGTCTGCAACCCAGGCATGTGCCCTGACTGGGAATTGAACTGGAGACCTTTTGGTTTGTGGGAACAATGCCCAAGCCACTAAACCATGCTAGTCAGAGTGATGAAAAATGTTTTTAATGTTTAGTTTTACTCTTTGGAAAATGTTGTACACAATTTGATTGATAGATGTTTGCGAATATTTGAGTCACTGGTTGCGTTTGCTTTTTAGATCAATACTAGGATATCCTTTGTCGTTGCTTTTATCTTACACTTTAATTTTGAATTGCAGCCTTCAGAGATAGAGATGGAGTCTCAGGTACATCTCTACGGGCACACTGAGGAGGTCACCAGCTTGTTTGTCTGCAAGCCGTACAGTATCCTGATAAGTGTGAGCAGAGACGGGACCTGCGTCATATGGGACTTGAACAGGTACAAAAGGTCTCCAGCCCCAGCACAGCTGACTTGACAAATGTTTCCATTCTCACTGCATGGAACAGCGGCACAAAAATAACTTTACATCTTAATAATTTGAAGCATGCCGTATAAACTTACTTTTGTAATCTTATTACAGTCAAAAGGTCAGTTAGGAATGCCTTACAAACAGCTACAATATAATGGTATTGAGTGATCATTGGCCAAGTCATGTCTTTGGTCTTTCAGGTTGTGCTACGTGCAAACTCTGGCAGGACACAAAAGCCCTGTCACAGCTGTCTCTGCCAGTGAGACGACAGGGGACATTGCCACCGTGTGTGATTCAGGTGAGCCTGCCCCAGACCAAGCACAGGGCCGCTGCTGAAGTTCCATGTAGTTGCCTTGTTGGATCCATCTCTCAGGCCCTTCCGGACTGAGCTACTCCGTTCATAGCACGCGTGTGTATTAGAACACAACCAGGCCCAAAACGGGGTCCTCAAGTTAGGCATCAGCTGATGACAAAGTTAGTGTTGTCCTAATGTATTTAAGATTGTACTTAAGCACATGTAATTATCGTTATATAATTATCTGAATTTTCTTGCTTTTTGTTTTTCTATACTTTTCTCTTTTGCTTTTTAACCACAACCTTCACTGCCTTCCTCCTGAAATGAAAAGCATCAGCAGGAGATCAGCTTTGAATATATGTCTTCCAGGACCTGAGAGGGAAGAGCAACATAGAATAACAAGTGGAAATACAATTTCATGTAATACTTACATGACAAAGATCATAGGTCTTATTTTTTGGTTTTGGTTTTTTTCATCGGTACATATTAAAACACTTGATGCATTCAGCAGAAAGAACAACTGGAAAATTCATAAATTTTCTATTTGCATTTCTGTTCCTAAGGATCTTAGAATTGAAGGCATCCTTTGAAAAACTGTTTTTCTACAACTCCATATAGAATATCTTTGACACCTCTATAGTGGGTGGTTCTCTATCCTTTGTTTGCATTTTTAGTATTTTCTTGACACCAGATGTGTGCTGTCTTTCCAGGCACCAAACAATTTTCCAATTTTGTGCTACCAGCTGGATGTCCAACCATGCAATTCAATTTTGACCAATGACTTGAAGTTAGCAAACTGGGGAGTTCCCAAGCCCGGTGGCTGACTAGAAAGATTCACAGAAATGAGTAACACACTAGACTTACAACTACAGTTTATGAGAAAGGGCAGGCAGGAGCAGCCAGGTGACTAGAGTGCAGTCCAAATGGTTTGTCCGCCCAGAGTCAGAGTGCAGTGCCTCCTGGCACAAGAAGGTGTTGACCAAGTGGGAAAGTCTCCTACCCTGTCATTTAGGGGATTCTCTGGGGTTTCAGTAGGTGAACATAGTTGATTGAGCTCAGTTACCAATGGACAGTGATTTAGTCTGCAGGTACCCTCCCCTCCTCCCAGGAGGTGGGGAGGTGCTGTGTGTCCTAACTGTTTTGGCACCTGGTTGGTTTTTCTGGGGACCAACCCCCATCCTGAAGTGGTCTTGTCCCTTCCTGCCTCCTCTACACCAGGAGTATCAAAAGACAGTAAATTACAAGGGTTTTATTTTAGGAGCTCTGTGCCAGCAACCTAAGACAAAAACCTTTTTTTTTTTTTTTTTTTTTTAACCACAGGGATCACTTGGAGTTTTCTTGTTTTTTCAAAACGTTCATCCATTCCTGTATTCAAGAAAAGCAATGTCTTTAGTCATGCTTAAAAATTTCAGATGTGATTTCCCCATCTTAGCCCCAGTCCTCAAATAACGTCAGGAAAGCAGTTTGTTTCCTAAGAGCGTCACTCAGGCAGATGCCTGACCACTGGGCTAGTTCTTTCTCGACTGGCAGCTTCCAGAGGGAATCTGGGGGAATAGCTTAATGATTCCTTTCAGAGAGGCCTCTCCTTCCTTGTTTCAGCCACGTTTGAAGTTAGGGCTGGTCCTGAAGGAGCTGAATTCTCTGAAGTTAATTACTTTCCTGCTGCCAGTTGTGATTTATTTCTGTGCTGCTGTATCTGTCAGTCATGTGGGAACAGGAAGCGAAATTACCTCTGCTGCATTAGGACCCCGCTCACCGGTTTGCAGGTGTCCCCGGGCGGCACTGTGTGATGATGGGAGGACTTTTTTCTATTTGAACAAAAAGGCCTTCTCAACTTTTTAAGGTTTTTTGATACATATTCGGGCGAAGACATAAAGAACATTTGGTATATAGAGAATAAAATCACGATTTTTTTAAAAAAAGAGGCCAAATTTATGTTTTGTGGCTCAGACTCAAGTTCAATCCAAGAAGGGAAGAAAATTATTAGTCTTCCAATAGCCTTGACCCTTTAGTGAGCACCATCCAAGCAACTTTAAAATCAAAATTATAAATAAATGTATGTGTATATGTAGGTCATATTAATAGAGTTGCATCTTATTGGTCACATCATATAATAAGGTTGCATCTGAGTGGTTACTTCTTGGTTCCAGAAATCCTTATAATCAGCATAGCCACCTGATTTTTTAAAATGTCATTATGGAGGATAGATAATTATTATTCGGGGGGAGGGGGAATTAATCACAATTATACCTATTTTTGTCAGATCAGCCAAAAATATATTTTTGGGTGGGCAGCCGAATTTTAGTAATTAGTTTATGTGCACCATCACTGGTATAACAGGCCACATTTGTTTATCCATTTATCAGTTGGTGGACATTTGAGCTGTTTCCACCTTTTGGCTGTTGTGAATAGTGCTACGAGGTATTTTGGTTTATGATATTTGAAGGTCTTTAGCATATCTATAAGTAAAGAAGGATTTCCAATGTTTGTTTCTTTGCTATAAAGTATGAAATCTTGTTATTGCCTTAATATAAAAGACATAAATTCTCTTTTATGTTCTAATGGAGAAATAAAATCAAGTGTAGTAACACTGTGTCATCAAAACTCTACCTTACCGCTTACCCCTCTATCAGCATGAGAATATTTCTATAAAGAAGGTGGACATGTAGCCCCAAACCACCAGCCTGTTTGTGGAGAATGGCCAGCAATCCTGCCTCCTCCACCCCTCGAAAAAACCATATAAAGTTTGGTCAGTCAGCATCTGTGAAAAGAGCAAAGTAGTGTAATAAGGCATGGATTTCTTAAGATTCAATCTTAGACATTCTGAAGAATTAAATTTCTTTTTTTTTTTTAAGATTTCATTTATTATTTTTAGAGAGAAGGGGAGGGAGAGAGAAAGAGAGACATCAATGTATGGTCGCCTTTCACCTGCCTCCAGCTACGGACCTGGCTGGAGACCTGGCTTGTAAACTGGTTATGTGCCCTGGCTGGGAATTGAACCAGCAACCTTTGGGTTCACAGGCTGGCAACCTCTTCACTGTGCCACCAGCCAGGGCTTTTTAAAATTTTTAATTTGTTTTTGCCCTGGCTGGTGGCTCAGTGGATAGGTGCTGGCCTGTGAACCCAAAAGTTGCTGGTCCTATTCCCAGCCAGGGCACATAACCAGGTTGCCAGCCAGGTGTGTGGCTGGAAGCAGGTGAAAGGCAACCATACATTGATGTCTCTCTCCCTCTGTGCCTCCCTCCCTGCCTGCCTCTCTAAAAATAATAAGTAAAATCTTTAAAATAAAAATTAAAAAATAAATAAAAAGAATTTGTTTTTAACTCAGGTAACTTGTTTCTTCAGATGTCACACAAGTCAGTTCTTATAGATGATTTCACAGAATATTTTCTTTTGGGAGACTGTTTAGCTTTCTGCGTACTTTCAGGTTCAGATCTGGCAATTCACGTGTTGAAATATTATGATTTGTGATTAATTTACCTTGTTGCTCTCTGTGGCAGATTAATTTTTATTTTTTCTGATCATTGTCTCTGCATCAACATGCAAAGCTTCCTGTGACTTACAGTGTAGTGAATCCCTGTGTTCGCTCTGCAGTCGGGAGTTGCCTGTCAACTTCATCACTAAAACAAGCTTGGTCCCCAGGGTGCCCCTCAGAACCCAGGCTGGTGGGCCGGGAGGTGCCACCCTGGTGACACACGGCGGTTTGGTGTTTCAGCTGGGGGAGGCAGCGACCTCAGACTGTGGACGGTGAACGGGGACCTCGTGGGACACGTGCACTGCAGGGAGAGTGTCTGCTCCCTTGCCTTCTCCAACCAGCCCGAGGGCATCTCCATCAACGTCATTGCCGGGGGGCTGGAAAACGGGGTGGTGAGGTGAGTCACTGCCCTGCTTTGCTCCACGAGGACAGGGCGGTTCAAACTGAGTTGTTAACATATGAGCAGATTAATATTTAACAACTGGGACGTAAAATCACCTGAAAATACAGGTTCTTCAGGTATTTGCTTTATTTCTAAATAATAAAGATGGCTTTAATGCAGCTGTGAAATGTTATGTTGTTTGTTAACTGTTAAAGATTAGTCATTCGAAAATACACCCAGTTAGGTTTTCTTACTCCCACACCCACTCCTGCAAACCCCCCAGAAGTAACTGCTATTCACTGTTTATTGTGTTTCCTTCTAGATGATTTTTTTAAAATAAGCGACCATGCAGGTTTTCTTAATGAAGGAAATTGAGTTTGCATAATCAGGTGACCAGTGTTTTGCCCTCCAGGTTATGGAGCACTTGGGACCTGAAGCCTGTGCGGGAAATCACGTTTCCTAAATCAAATAAGCCGATTGTAAGGTAAAAATCCTCCCTCTCCCGTTCTCCGTAATGTACTTTGTAACTGGACTCTTGTCAGAGAGATGTTAGAGCGCACAGGCCTCCTGACATCTGATGAGTATCTGATAGCATCAGATTGCCCAGGACCCCGTGGCCAACGGAGGCCCAGCCTTCGTGGAGCTTCATGACTCAGTCAGGAGCTGAGCCCAGGGGACTGCACGCTGGGGCAGCGCCCGGGAAAGGCCCCTTGAACTGCAGAAGTAACGTTCCCTTCCTCATTGAGAACGCCGCAGTGGTGACCGACAGCTGTAGGACTGCGCCTGACAAGCGTGCTAAACATGCAGCTGTTCTCTCCTCCATGAACCAATTGGATTTTAAAAACTTGAGTGGACAGCAGGGATTCAAATTCTACTTTATTGAAATAAATTCATTTTTCATATACTACATTTAAAGTTAATGACCCGTAATGAATAACTTATTGTTAGAGTTTCCTTTTTCAGGGACATAAAATATCTCTCAAGTCATTTATTTCTCTAAAGAGAAAATAGAGTACTGTTACATTTTTTTAAAGTTTCCTATACCCAAGTAGTTGTTGTTTAAATAACAAAGGCTAAAAGAGAAGGAGTAAGAAAATATGAAAAGAAAGTATGGCATGTACTGATCTCTGGGTGGCTGACACTGTTCTGTGTCCCCTGGGTAGAGGGAGCTTTACAAACGTGGCAGCAGAACCACTCACTGTGTGAGAATCACAGTCAAAGCCAGAGGGGTGTAGGCGGTCACTTCATTAGTCCCTCTGTTCCAGTAAGGACATCGTAACTTCTTTGCACCAGTGCTTATGATTAGCACCATGCTGATGCAGTTAAGAGACATGCTGTGATGTATGGACATGAACCAAGGGCGGCATTGCTGGAGGGAATGGATGGTACTGGGTCAAGGGGAGCAAAGGGGGAAAATGGGGGGCAACTGTAATAGCAAAACCAATAAAATATGTATTTTTAAAAAGGGACATGCTGTGCAAACCATTTTTTTTCCTTTTTACAGCCTCACGTTTTCCTGTGACGGCCACCACCTGTACACAGCAAACAGTGAAGGGACGGTGATCGCCTGGTGTCGGAAGGACCAGCAGCGCCTGAAGCAGCCCATGTTCTGTTCCTTCCTGAGCAGCTACGCCGCCGGCTGAAGGCCAGTGCTGTGTGTCCTGCAAGCACTTGAGCCCGCACTAGATTTGTGACCTCACCATTTTAAGAGATTGAACCTGAAGAACAGGATGACCAAACAGACCTTCCAAATAACGACAAAATCTACTCATCTGCACAAAACTCTGCAGCCTCACAGGGTCCTGGGAGGAAGTTCGGGACTAAGTTAGTGACAATCTAGAGGGTTGTGACAGTGTGTACCAGCCAACAGGACAGAAGTCTTTCATAGTCACTGAAAATCATAGGGACATTCTATAGCAAAGATCAGAGTGGCTCCTTTTTCTATTATTCCAAAAGGGCCAATACAAGTGAAATTGGTGAATTGTTTATAAAATCCTCTAAAAATTATATTTAAAAAGTTTTATGCCAAGATAACCTCCCACCCCAGAAAAGGCAAAGAAAAGGGTAAAGGATCCAGGACTTGATAATGGCTTACTTTAAGAAGTGAATTACACCATTTTATGGAGTATCTATAGACTAAAAACAGACGACCAGTGAATCTCAATATTAAAACACAGTTTCTGCCTACCTGTTGCCTTCTTAGCTCTAAATGGAACCAGAATTTTTGGACAGCCACAAATAAGAACAGGGGTATCTCTGACTGCAGACACATTGTGTGTCTTCATTAACATCCAACTTAAAATCCATTAACACTAGACATTGATACCCTTCATTGAGTCACTAAGATTTAAACACATGATAATCCTCTTAATATCTGCCCCGTACAGAGAGCATGGAGAATGAACAGAGATGGCAGTAACCGATGGCAGTAGAAAACCTCAGCTACGCAGAGAGTCTGCACGGGTGGGAACAATCCAGTCTAGAGCAGACCCTGAGACTCATGCGCAGGAAGAGGTTTCTTTCCCGAAACAAGAGGTGACAGCTAGCTTTGTTTTAAGCAGGAGACAGAGTATTTCCTTCAGGAACTAGTTTCCACTCTGGTTCCTCTACTCACCTGTGCCACCTGCGAGTTCGGGGAACATTGGGAAGATCTAACTACCCACCACAGTAAACTCACCGGCCGTGAGGACAGAATTCCTGAAAGCCTTGAAGTGGGCGCTCTACCGTGGTGTTACGGCTGGATTCCCACTTGGGTGCTGTTGTACTGGCTTTGAAGACACTGTTAAATAAACCAACACGTTACCACGGGATAGAACATGTGCTCCTGCATGTTTGTTATGAACATTTGACTCATATGGTGTTTACAGGACTACTTTTATAACTTCCAGACTTTCTAAAACACTCTACTGAAAAACTGTGTAAAACACAATTCCCAAGTCTCTGCGTCAAGAGGCGACCTCGGCCCCACCGTGCGGGCTGCATTCCAGGCACGTTCACGCAGATGTGCTGTGCGCTCTGAGGTCCAGACAGGTGCAGAGATGGCATTATTCCTGTTCACATTGAAGTGATTTGCTTTGTTTAAAAAAAATTGCAGCTATTGTCTAGCTTTCGTTTTTCTACTGAGAACCTCAAATGAGTCCCCTTAGAATAGCGTTGCTACTCAGTCTTTTTTTTTAAGGCTGAATTTCATCATTTATCTAAAGAGGAAATATGCAAAATAACTGGTCTTGTTAAAAGTGCAATATTATATTTTTATGTAAAAATAAACATTAATTTGGGAGATTATTTATTCAGCATGAAACTTAATGTGTATATGTTTGAAACACCTCATGATGTGCATGTTGTAGCAAACATTTCTGTAAATTACCCCATGCTCTACTCTTTGTACACTGCCACTTCACACTGGGAATAAATTTCATAAAAATAGTCTTGAAGACTTATTCTTTTTTTTTTTTTTTTTTCTGTAAACACATCTAGAAGACTTATTCTTTATATACTCTTAAACATTATGACCAGATCACATATTGATGGCTTTTTTTTTTTTTTTTTATAACCCACATAGATTTTCTCTTTAGCTCCTCTATAAATTTGTCACTATGAAAGGCTAACTTTCATTTCTTAATTTCGGTCTTTGTGAGAAATTTTCTATTCTCACAAAAAAATTCTCACAAAAAATTTTCTAAGCTTTACCCTTAAATGGATTTCAGATAGGCCCATGGTGAAGCCACCCGTTTTAAAGAAAAGACCCTTTTCCCCACCCCAGCAGGTCTGCATGGAGCTCCTACTGTATGCTGAGGGTACCCTACTGTGTGCTGAGGATACAGGTGTTCCCTGCACTCCTGGAGGTTGTGTGCTGATGGAGAACCTGCTGTAACACAGACGCTGGTTTCAGAGCGTGGGAAAGGTGGTGAAGGTGGAGAGCAGAACAGGAAGGATCAAGAGGGTCCCACTGCAAAGTGCACAATTTAAAAAGCAGCTACTGCCCCTGGCCAGGCAGCTCAACTGATTATCATCCCACTACACCAAGGTCGTGGGTTTGATCCTTGGTCAGGACACATACAAGAAACAACCACTGAATGCATAAATAAGTGGAACAACAAATTGTTTCTCTCTCCCCCTCTCAAAAATCTTAAGCTTTTTTTAAAAAGCAGCTACATTTGCCAATACAAAATGTGTATACACTGAGTAGGGAAGGAAGTGCCAATAATTTTATTGCATTATATGACCTGAACAAAAATATATATCTTGACACTTAGGGGACACTGAGTTTGCAGCTCAGCTATTTGAGAGAAATTAAATAATATAATGTGTCCTGCGAGGCCAAAATGACTAGCTCATGCGAGACTGGGCTACAATATTCTTGCTCAAGTGCTGTGCTTATTTCTTTTCTCAAGAACAAAGTTAATGGGAGATGGGTTTAGAAATGATTGTTTTGTGGCAAAGTTTGGCCCATTTCCAGTTGAAATTAAACTGGTCTTAGCAAACAATAAATATCAAGAACGTTACACCAAGTCACCTCATAGTCATACCCAGAAAACAATGATAAAGAGAAACTCGTATAAGCTCAGAAAAAGAAATGCACCACATGCTGAGAAACAGTAATAACACTGCAGGCCTCCTGTGAGAAGCTGCAAGCATGATGGATTAATACCTTCAAATAGCTTCAACTGTCAAGCTAGAAGAAGGTCTCTCAAACATGAAGGCAAAATAAAGACTCAGACAAGAGCTGAGACAAATTGTCAACAGATTTACATCACAAGAAACATTGGAAGATGTTCTTCAGGCAGCAGGAAATGCCATGTAGAAATTTGGATCTTCCCAAATGAATGATCTGCATCTGAAATGGTGACTTTATAGGACTTCTGGTGCTGGTAGAAAAACAGACACACAGACCAATGGAACAGAATTGAGAGCCCAGAAATAAACCCACACATATATAGGCAACTAATTTACAAAAAAAGGGAGCTGAGAATACACAATGGTAAAGAAAGTCTCTTTAATAAATCATGCTGGCAAAACTGGAAAGCCGCATGCAATAGAATTAAACTAGATCATTATCTGACACCAAACACAAAAGTAACACAAAATGGATTGAAGACTTGAATGTAAGTCGGCCTGAAACACTGAACACAGGCACTAAGCTGCAGGACATTGATCTCAATGATGTTTTTATGAGTTTGACTCCAAAAGCAAGGGAAACAACAAAAATAAATGAATGGGACTACGTCAAACTAAAAAGCTCCTGCACAGCGAAGGAAACCATCAACAAAACTGACAACCAACCGAATGGGAGAAGATATTTATAAATGATCTTTACAATAAGGGGCGAATATCCAATATGCAGAGAGAGTTCATACAATTCAACAACAGTAATAAACAATTTGACCAGAGGGTAGGCAAAGGATATTAATAGACATTCTTCCAAAGACATGCAGAAGACCAATAGGCATATGAAAAGATGTTCAATATCACGGATTGTTCGGGAAATGCAAATAATAACCACAATGAGTTATTACCTCACATCTGTTAGAGTTGCTGTTATGAAAGAGATGGAAAATAGCAAGAGTTGGAGAGAATGCAGAGGGGAAACCACTCTTGGTGCAGCCACTAGGGAAAGCAGTATAGAGATCCTAAAATAATTAATTTTTAAAAATACAGCTACCATGTGATCCAGCAATTCCTCTCTGGGTATTTATTTGAAGAATATGAAAACACTAATTCAAAAGGATATGGCCCTGGCTCATAGCACAGTGGATAAAGTGCTGGCCTGTAGACCCATAGGTTGCTGGTTCGATTCCCCGCCAGGGCATATAACCAGGTTGCAAGCAGATCTCCAGCAAGGTCTGTAGCTGGAGGCAGTTAAAAGGCAACCATACACTGATGTCTCTCTCCCTCTCTCCCTTCCTTTCTCTCTAGAAATAATGGGTAAATCTGTACCCCTACATTCACTGAAGCATAATTTACAAAGGCTGAGATATCAAAACAAGCTACGTGTCCATAGACAGATGATCAGATAAAAAATGTTACCTGTGGGGGACCCCCAACCCACATTGACCCCTCAGTGCCATAGATGAAATGAATGCTTCCCAAGCTCGTGCTAGGAGAGAGAAGGCCAGCAAGTGTCTGAGAGACAAATGCCCCAACTGCCTTCCTCCAAGGTCTTTTTATTGAGTGCAGTAAGCCTAGGGGCATATAGCATGCACTTAAAGCTCATCAGTCAATGTTAAACAGTGCTAATTGCAGAAAACATATATTACTCAGGAATAACAATGGAGGGAACACTGAGATCTTCCTCAGGTCAGGGTGTGTTCATTTACATTCAAAATGAAAACCTCTGCTGCTGGGTACAATAGAGTGATCAAGTGAGGTAAAAGAACAGGGCAGGGGGAGGAAGAGGCAAAGAAAGGGAGCAGTTTAGTCAAGAACCTAGTATGGAAGAACCATGGACATGGAAAACAAGTGGGACTGACTATGTGGGGGAGTGGGTAGGTGGGAAAAGGGACAGAGGGAAGTAAAAAAGGGATGGATGTAATACAACAACAATTAAATTAAAAATAACAGGACAAGCTTCAAATGTCATATGGAATGTTCTTAATGGCCAGATTTTCACCAGGGCCCCCTGGCTACACCATGGAGGCTTATATGCACCCAGCTTTCCTGGCTTTCCAGTCAGGCCACAGGTGTGGCCTGGCCTGCGCAGGGCTTCATGCACCGACACCTCCCCAGGGGGATCCGGCAGTTACTCAACAGAAAAGGATTAAATATTGGCCCTGGCTAGTGGCACAGTGGATAAGGCGCCGGCCTGCAAACCCAAAGGTCGCTGGTTTGATTCCCAGCCAGGGCACATAGCCAGGTTGCAAGCCAGGTCTCCAGCCAGGTTCATAGCTGGAGGCAGGTAAAAGGCAACCACACATTGATGTCTCTCTCCCTTCCCCTCTCTCTAAAAATAATAAATAAAATCTTTTTTAAAAAATTAAATATTGCCATTATGACAACATGAAAGGATCTTGAGTGAAATAAGTCAGACAGAAAAGGATAAAGACCTACTATATGATTTCACTCATGTGTGGAATATTTAAAAAGTAATACGCTAACAAAACAAAAGACAAACATTTCTGAATACAGGCAACAGCACTGTGGTTGCCAGAGGGGATAGGGGTGGGAGGAAAGCAAAATAGGTAAAAGAAGTCAAATAGATGGTAATGGATAGAAACCAGACTTTTGGTGGTTAAGCACACAACAGCATATACAGATAATGAATTATAATGGTTGTACATGTAAAATTTATATAATGTTACTTAGCAATTATCTCAATAATTTTTTCTTTTAATGTTTAAATAAAAATAAAGGAGCCCTGGCTGGTGTGGCTCAGTGGATGGAGCACTGACCTGCAGACAGAGGGGTTGCTGGTTTGATTCCTGGTCAGGGTACAGGCCTGGGTTGTGGGCCGGGTCCCCAGTAGGGGGCCGTGCAGGAGGCCATTAATCAACGTATCTCTTGCATGGATGTTTCTCTCCCTCTCTTCCTTCCCTTCTCCTCTCTCTAAAAATAAATAAAGTATTTTTAAAAATAAAATAAAAGACCTTTCTTTAAAGATCTTATTTATTTCTTTTTAGAGAGAGAGAGAATAGTCAATGTGTGGTTGCCTTTCATGCGCCCCACCTGAAGACCCAATTTATAACCCAGGCATGTGCCCTGGCTGGGAATCGAACAGGCAACCCTTTGGTTGGCAGGTCAGCACTCAATCCACTGAGCCACACTGGCCAAGGCTAAAAAATCAATTTCAAAATTCCTTCAACAGAAAATTGACAGCTTAAAACAAAATGTGCTGTAGGGTTTCTTCATAGGTCAAAGGAAAACATGAAAATAACACAAAGGATGGAACAGGAGATTGGAAGCTTTACCATTGTAAAGACCTTACAGAATATTAGAAGTGGTATCATGTTATTCGAAGGTAGACAGTGGTAAGTTAAAGATCCATATTATAAACCCTCCAATAATGAGAGACAGGATACAAGCCAGCACTTGAGACAGAATGCAGTGCTAACGTATTCTGATTACTTCAAAAGGAGACAGGAGAAAAGGGAATGAAGAATAACAGAACAAGCAGCAAACAAATAGCAAGTGCAGATTTCAACCCAACCCTATCATGAGCCCAGGCAGAGTCGACAGGAGTTAACTCTCCTCCTCCGAGGACCAAACTGGAGTTACAGGTAAATTACTGAACAGTCATCCTGAATAACTAACTGAACACTGGCTTATAACAAAGGATTTACAGAAGCCACATTGAGACTGATAGGAAGGACGGACATTCTAAAAGGGCCCGTCCCACTCCCACAGGTGGCTGAGCGTCCAGAGGGAAATCTCAGCTGTGTGGGGTTCCCCCTGAAAAGCAGGGAATGTCAACCCCACCCTGCTGACCCAGCCTGGTGGCCCAGAGTTGGAAGGAGGCTCCAACATAACATCGCTGTGGGGAATTCTGTCCACCAGGGAGAGGCATGAGTCCGCTAGAGACACAGGCACACTCTAAAAGGGCCAATACACAAAATCCACTCATAGCCACTCACCCTGGGCTCCAGCAGAGGGAGGGCAGAACAGACTAGAGTTGTGATGAGAGACTGGGGTTGTGGGGAGAGCTGAATGGGGCAGCCACCAGGACACCTGGGCTACTATTTTTCTTAGGTGGAGCACCTCCTGCATATGGCATCAGCCAGGGGGAATTTATTAGCCCCAGGCTCTGGACTACCTACCTGCTGCCCCACCTGACAGAACTGTGTCCCTACTGAGGTGTCAGCTGCCCGGGCCAGGGTGCGGAGTCTGGGCAGATTCAGGGGTGTCAGTGACTGAGTTGTGTGGCTTTGGGATGGGGGCCATTCACCCAACTTTTCCATGAATGTGACTGGTGCCACCCCCTCACAAAAGATCCAGTAGTCCAACTCCCTGGGCTCATGATGGCCCTACCCTCCTGACTCCTGCCAAGTGCTGGGCAGAATCCGGGACAGACTGAGTTGTGTGACTCTGAGGCTGTGGCCAGGTTCCCCACTTTACCCTAATCCTAACCTGCACGTCCCCTTCACAGGAGATCCACTAGCCATGCCCTCCTGATTCCTGATAGCCCTGCTGAACTCAGGCTCTGAGCAGAAAGAGAGACAGAACGAGTAAGTGTGTGGCTCTAGGGTGGGGATCATTGTTCCCTTCTACAGACAAGCAGTGCAGAACCCACCCTTTACACAGCCAAGTCTTGAACTGTTTGGGCCTGCTGGTCTCACCCTGACAAATTCAAGACCCCACCCCACCACAAAGATTTGCAAGTGTCCAGTGGATGGCAGCTAGACTTGGTATATCCTTGGACACATGCTGAGCAGTCTCAGGCCCAGCAAAGGCACCATGGCTGAACCTGTATGGATCTGGTGAACACTGCTTGCCCCAAAAAGGTGACTCACAGGTTTCTCATGCAACCTGAATACCACCAGAGGCTTTTTAGGTGACTGAGCCTAGCAGGCAGCCAGCAGATGGAAACAAATGAAGGAGGATCTCTGAATGCTTTGGGCCTTTTGCCAACCTGCCTGGGCCTGGTGCTGGTATGAGCCAACCATGGTACATAGTTTGGTTCTTCATGTGCACACCCAGGCCTAGCAAAGGCAGCCACAAACTGTAGATCACTTTGTACCTCCAAGAAGGTTGCCAAGGGTCAGTTACAGTCTGCATCTGACAATGGACTGCACCAAAGTTCCTTCCAAGAGGCCTCTGAACCAACACACCCAGAGGCCAGCTTCAGGCAACATCAGAGCAGGATCCATTTAACTTGATGAATGGCACAATATGTCAGCAGGCACCAAATTCTGCTGAGGTGAATTCCATTTCATGGGGTCAGCACCCGCACAACGGCTCCTGCGCTATTGTTGGGGTTGAAACTCACAGTCAGCCAGCCTGAGTGTTTACCCCACACACAAACAGGCCAAGGGCGATCAAGACAATTACAGCAGGAGGGCCTACATCACCCACAAAAGGAACATTCCTGGAGCACCCAGCTCATGTGATCAAGGGGACTATTCCGGACATCCGATCATGATGGCAACATGGGCCCTGGCTGATGTCACTCAGAGGGTTGAGTGTCGGGCCTGTGAACCAAAAAGTGGCTGGGATGATTCAGGGCACATGTCTGGATTATGAGCCAGGTCCCTGGTTGGAGGTGTGCGAGAGGCAACCAACCAGTATTTCTTTGCTTCTCTTTCTCCCTCCCATCCCCTTTCTCTAAAAATATAAATAAAATATTAAAAAAAAAAAAAAAAAAGATGGCAGCATATGTAAACATGGCTCACCTCCTTGTACAACCACATCAAAATTATAGCAAAACTACATATAGAAAACCATTATTCAGAAGTATCAGACATTGAGGTGGATGGCAGTCCAACAACTATGGAATTAAAAAGAAACTACAACAAAGGCACCGGCCTGCGAACCCAAAGGTCACAGGTTCGATTCCCCAGCCAGGACACATAACCAGGTTGCAAACCAGGTCTTCAGTCAGGTCTGTGGCTGGAGGCAGGTGAAACGCAACCATACACTGGTGTCTCTCTCCCTCTCTGCCTCTCTCCCTTCCCCTCTTTCTAAAAAGAATGAAATAAAATCTTTAAAAAAAAGAAAAAGAAAAAAAAGAAACTACAACAAAACTGAACACAGGTGGTGGCTGACCTTGGCATGTACCTCCTGGGAGGCCTCTGAGGCTGTGAACCCAGTGGACAGACCACATCAGAGTAGCCACACTAAACCACAACCATAAGCAACACATTCAAGGGGTGGGTTTAGCAGGTACAGAGCCATGTAGAAGTAAGTCCTGGTCTGTGGGCCCCTGCACAGCTGGTCCTCCATGGTGGTCAGAACTTGGTGGTCAGTGGTCACAGCCAATCCTCGCAGCAGATTGGCCAGGGAAAATACCACCCACTGACCTGCAAGAGGCAATCAAGGCTCAACTACAAGAAGAGGCTGTACGTGTCCCACACAATGGTGCATCTTGAGTACCCAGCCTAAGTGATAGAGGAGGTTATGCAACCGGACCCTGCAGGACACCTAGTATATTAAGCCACTGTCCCAAGTCAGGGTGTCAAAAGCAGCTCTATGTTTCTAATTCATAGAAGCATAGGAACAAATAAACAAGGAAATGAATAACTTACAGGAAATGAACAGTAGGTGGATAAAGCTGAGAATCAAATCAGCAATTTTGAATATAAGGCAGCAAAAAGCACCAGTCAGAACAGCAAGAAGAAAAAATAATCCAGAAAAATGAGGACAGTGTAAGGAGCCCCTGGGGCAAATTCAGGTGTACCAACATTTACATCAAGGGGGTGGTGGAAGGAGAGGAGAGAGAACAAGAAATTGAAAACCTATTTGTGAAGAAAATAGACGCACAAGTCTAAGAAGCAGAGTCTCAAAAAAAACTGAATGCAAAGAAGCCCACACCAAGACACATCATAATTGAAATGCCAAAGGTTAAATACAAAAAGAGAATCTTAAGAGCAGCAAGAGAAAAGCAGTCAGTTACCTGCAAGGAAGCTGCTATCTCAAAAGAAACTGCTGGCTAGAAGGGATTGGCAAGAAATAGTCAAAGCCATGAAAGGCAAAGACATTAAACCAAGATTACTCTATCCAGCAAAGCTATCATTTAGCATTGAAGGACAGATGAAGAGCTTCCCAGACAAGAAAAAAATTAAGTTCATCACCACCAGACCAGTATTAGAAGAAATATTAATTGGAAGGGGAAGGAGAAGAAGAGGAAGAGGAAGAGGAAAGGGAAGGGGAAGGGGAAGAAGAAGAAGAAGGAGAAGGAGAAGGAGAAGGAGAAGGAGGAGGAGGAGGAGGAGGAGGAGGAAACAGAGAAACATAGTTATAAAGAATAAAATGACAATATGTACCTATCAACAATCACTTTAAATGTAAATGGCTTTAATGCTCCAATCAAAAGGCATAGGGTAGCTGAACAGATAAAGAAATAAGACCCATATAGACACTGTCTAAAAGAGACCCACCTCAAAACAAAAGATACCCAAGACTAAAATTAAGAGGTGGAAAAATATATTTCACAAAAATAGAAAGAAAAAAATAGCTGAGGTAGCATACTTGTATCTGACAAACTAGACTTGAAAACCAAGGCTATATAGTAAGAGACAAAGGACACTATATAATGATAAAGGGAACAATCCACAAGAGTAAACATTTATGTACCCAACATAGGAGCACCTAAAATGTAGAGCAAATCTTGATGGACATAACGGGAGAAATTGACAGTAATACAGTCATAGTAAGGGATTTTAACACCACATTGATATCAATGAATTGATCTTCCAGACAGAAAATCAACAAGGAAACAGCAGCTTTAAACGAAACTTTAGATTAAATGTGCTTAATTGATATCTTCAGAGCATTTCTCCAAAAGCTGAAGAATATGCATTCTTTTCAAGAGCACATGTAACATTTTCTAGGATAGACCATATGTCAGGACACAAAACAAAGCTCCATAAATTTAAGAAGACTGCAATCATATCAAGTATCTTCCATGACCATAAAGGTATGAAACTGGGAATGCATCACATGAAAAAAAAAAAAAAAAACTGAAAAAAACACAAACACATGGAGGCTAAATAACATCTTACTAAACAATGAATGGGTTACCAATGAGATCAGGGAAGAAATCAAAAGAACCTTGAAACAAATAAAAATGAGGACACAACAACCCAAAGTCTATGGGACACAGAAAAGGCTGTCCTAAGAAATTCATAGCATTGCAGGCTTTCCTCAAGAAACAATAAAAATCTCAAATAAACAATCTAATGTTATACTTAAAAGAACTAGAAAAAGAACACCAAACAAAACTCAAAGTGGGTAGAAGAAAGGAAATAATAAAGGTCAGAGCAATAATTAATGACATAGAATTTAAAAAATAATAGAAAAGACAGGTGAAACCAATACCTGGTTCTTTGAAAACATAAATAAGATCAACAAACCTTTAACCAGACTCATCAAGAAAAAAAAGAGGGGGAACCCAAATGAATACAATCAGAAATGAAAGGGAAGTAACAATGGACATCACAAAATACAAAGGATTGTAAGAAAGTTTAACAAACTAATATATACCAACAAATTAGACAATGGAAAAATTGGATCAATTCCTAGAAGATATACCATCTTCCAAAACCAAATCAGGAAGAATCATACATAACACCTAAATAGACCTATGACAACTAATGCAGTTGAAACAGTAACCAAAATACTCCCAACAAACAAAAGCCCTGGAGCAGAGGGCTTCACAGGAAATTTTACCAAACATTCAAAGAAATAACACCTATCCTCCTCAAATTATCCCAAAAAATTCAAGAAGAGGGAAGATTCCCAAACTCCTTTGAGACTGATATTATCCTAAAACCAAACCCAAATAAAAGACACTACAAAGAAGGAAAATTTCAGGCCAACATCCCTGATGAACACAGATGCTAAAATCCTCAACAAAATATTAGCAAACCAGACCCTACAACATATTTAAAAGATCATACACCATGAACAAGTGGGACTTGCTCCAAAGATGCAAGATTGGTACAATGCTGCAAATCAGTGCACGCGATACACCGCATAAACAAAATGAAGGATAAAAATCATGTGATCATATTAATAGATGCAGAAAAAGCATCTGACAAAATCCAACACCCATTTATGGTAAAAACTTTTAGCAAAGTGGTAATAAAGGAAGCATACCTCAATATCATAAAGGCCACATATGACAAACCCCCAGTCAACTTCACACACAATGGGCAAGCACTAGAAATATTTTCCTTAAGACAGGAAACAAGCTAGGAATGTCTGCCTTCACTGCTGTTATTTACAGAGTACTGCAAGTTTTTGCCAGAGCAATCAGTCAAAAAGAAATGAAAGTCATCTAAAGAGGAAAGGAAGAAGTAAAACTGACATTATTTGCAGATAACATGATGCTGAATACACCAAACGCTAAAGATTCCCCCCAAAAAACTACTATATAACTGATCAATGAATTTAGTAAAGTATCAGGATACAAAATAAATATCCAGAACTCAGTTGCATTTTTTAAAAAGATTTTATTTATTATTTTCAGAGAGAGGGAAAGGGAGAGAGGAAGAGATGGAGAGAAACATCAACGCATGGTTGCCTTTCACCTGCCTCCAGCTAGGGACCTGGCTGGAGACCTGGCTTGCAACCTGGTTATGTGCCCTTGGCTGAGGAATCGAACCAGTGACCTTTGGGTTCGCAAGCTGGCACTTTATCCACTGTGCCCCCATCCAGGGCCAGTTGCATTTTTATACAGCAGTAATGAACTATCAGAAAGGGAAACTAAGAAAACAACCCCAATTATAATTGCCTCAAACAATAAAATACTTGGAATAAATTTATTCAAGAATGTAAAAGACCTGTACTTGGAAAATTATAAGACACTGAAGAAAGAAATTGAAGAAGATATAAATAAGTGAAAGCACATGCTGTGTTCATGGACAGGAAGAATGAACATCATTAAAATGTCCACACTACCCAAAGCAATCTAAAGATTCAACACAAGTCCTATCAAGATGTCAATGGAATATTTCACAGAACTAATATAGGTATTCTAAAAAATTGTATGGAACCACAAAAGACCCCAAATAGCCGGCCATAGCAATCTTGAGAAAGAAGAACAAAGTGGGAAAAATCACGCTACCTGCGTGATATCAAACTATTCTAAATGCCCATCGTAATCAAAAGAACATTGTACAGGCATAAAAACAGATCAACGGAACAGAGTAGAAAGTCCGTAAATAATCCCACACCTTTATGGTCAATTAATGTCTGACAGAGGAGGCAAGAGCATACAACGGGGTAAAATAAAGATAGCCTACCAATAAATAGTATTGGCAAAATTAGACAGATATGTGCAAAGACTAAAACTAGCTCAACTTCTTACACCACACACAAGAATAAATTCAAAATTACTTAAGGATTTAAATGTTAGACTTGAAACCATAAATAACTAGAAGAAAACATAGGCAAGAAAATCTCAGACATTTCTTGTAGCAGTATTTTTTTCTGACCTATATCTGCTGGAAATAAAAGGAAAAATAAACAAATGGGATTATCTCAAACTAGAAAGTGTTCATAAAATTCAAAATGGAACTGCCTTACGACCTAGCAATTTCACTTCTGGAAATTTACCCAAAGAAACCAAAAACACTAACTTGAAAAAGTATATATGCACCCCTATGTTTCTTGCAGCATTATTTACAGTAGACTAAATTTGGAAGCAGCTCAAGTGGCCATTAAGAGATGAGTGGAGCCCTGGATAAGGCCCCAGCCTGCGAACCCAAAGGTCACTGGTTCGATTCCCAGCCAGGGCACATAACCAGGTTGCAAGTCAGATCTCCATCCAGGTCCCTAGCTGGAGGCAGGTGAAAGGCAACAATACATTGATGTCTCTCTTCTTCTCTGTCTCTCTTCTTTCTCTCTAAAAATAATAACAAATAAGATCTTTAAAAAGAGAGATAAAAAAAAAGAGAGATGAGTGGATAGAAAAGCAACGGTACATTTACATAATGGAATACTACTTGGCTGTAAAAAAGGAAGGAAATCTTACCTTTTGAGACAGCATGGATGGGTCTGGAAAGCATTATGCGAAATGAAATAAGCCGGTCAGAGAAAGACAAATACATGATTTCACTTATATGTTGAATCTAATGAATAAAATAAACTAGCAAACAAAATAGAAACATTCAGATAGCAAAAAGACTGACAGCTGTCAGAGGGAAGGCGGCTCAGCTGAAGTAGGTGAAGGGATTAAATAAAAATAAACCTCACAGGCACAGACAACAGTGTGGTGGTTAACAGAGGGAAAAGAGGGTGGAGTGGGGTAGGAGAGGGTAAAAGGGGGGATAAATGGTGAATGGTGATGGAAGGAGACTTGACTTAGGGTGGCGAACCCACAATCCAATATACAGATGATGTTTTACAGAATCAACCTATGTAATTGTATTAACCAGCGTCACCCCAATAAATTCAACAAATAAAATAAGCCCATCATAATTACATCAACGAAAGGACCTCAACAGTCCATTCGAAAGCATGTAACGTATCTCAGGCAGAATTTTAAAAGCCCTACCCGACTCCGCTGACCCACTCTCTGGTCCCCACCAATACCAGGCGAATATCGGGTCCAACCGCGCAGCGCGTCCCCGCCTCCAAGACGGGGGGCGGCTCTCAATCCCGGGCTGGCCCCTCAGCGACCCCGCACCTCGCGCACTTGCCGTCACGTAGTAGGGGCGGCCTTGGTCT
This sequence comes from Noctilio leporinus, assembly GCA_004026585.1. Classification (NCBI taxonomy): domain Eukaryota; kingdom Metazoa; phylum Chordata; class Mammalia; order Chiroptera; family Noctilionidae; genus Noctilio; species Noctilio leporinus. Next base: position 48,576 of record PVIW01007249.1, on the reverse strand, counting down.
CCCGGGTAAGTGTGGATACGCACAGGTGTTGCTGCCCCGGGCGATGGGTCGGGGTGTGGGGCTGTTACGCATTCCGAGGCGAAGCGTGTGAACTGCCGCGCCCCGCCCAGCGGGTTACTGGACCGAACCCCCAGGTAAAGATGGGGCTGCGGGAGGCTCTGGTCTGCGAACCTGCGAGCCCCCGGGACCCCACCTCCCCTCCCCGGCCCGGCGCGGCGCGCGCTGCAGGCGGAGTGCTGGGCGGGCCGGGGGCGCGGAGAGCCGGGCGCAGGGCGAGGGGCGCTGGGAGCCGGACTAGGGGCGCGGGCCGAGCGGGGAGACAGGGGCGCCAGGAGCTGAGCGGGGGGCGCTGGCCCGGTGGGCGTTTGCGGGGAACCAGGGGCGCCGGGCGCTAGGGGCGAGCGCCGGCCGGGGATCGAAGGCGGGGCAAGCGGGGCGGGGGGCGCGGGAGCCCCGGCGCGGGAGCCCCGGTGACGCACCCGTGACGTGGTGGCGGGCGGGATTTCCCGGCCCCTCCCGGGTGCCTGGGGAGACCCCGCTGAGCGGCGGCCGAGACCACCGAGGCGGACGGAGGCGGGGCCCGGGTCTCCGGGTCGGAACGTCGCGCAAGCCTGAGCCCACGGCATCTGGGGTCCCTCTGGCCTCGCTGCCCGACACGGGCGCGACCCCCGCGGCCTCTGCCCCGACCGGCGAGCACTGCCGGGCTCCCGCGCCCACGGGGACGATGCCGCGCGGCCTGGCCCCCAGCGCGCGCCACGCCGGAGACCAAGCCCGCGCGTGAGCGGGGCCGGGTGAGTGGCGGCGGGGCTGTGCGGACGGGCGGCACCGCGCGGGCTCCGGGCTCCGGGGAGCTGGAGCGACTGGGGGCCGGCGGAACGTCCGGGAGGCGGAGGGCGGTCCTGGTGCCCAGGGAGCCGCGCGCTCCGGGGAGCTGGCGACGCAGCCCGCCGTGGCCGGCAGTGGGGCGGGCGGGCGCCCGGCTGCTGGAACCCAGGACCCCCAGGCGAGCGCGGGTGCGTACGGACCCCTGGGGACGCTCCGGAGTCTCTTGGGGGTTCCGGCGTCTGGAGGCGGCGAGGCTCCCGGGGACCCGTGTCCATATGTAGGTCACGGAGCGGTCGCTCGTCTCTCGGCAGGGAGGTCCCTGTGGAACAGGATCGTCATGGAAGGGGTGGACCAGCCAGCTGGTCATTTTATTGGGGGAAATGCTTTTGGCGAGCGCCAGAAGTTCTGTTGATTCCTGACACCCGGGACACCTGCCTCGGGGCGGTTCTGGGGGGCGAAGAGGCGAAGGTTTGTCCCCTCCTCATGGCGTCTGTCCCCGCGGCTGGTGCTGAAAGCACCGCGCTTGTGGCGCGCGCCCGAAAGCTTTGGGGGGCTTTGCTTTGCTTTTCCAATTGCCTTAGAAATAATAACGGGAGGGCCCCGGGCGCAGAGGTGCGCCTGGAGAAGACGTCGGAGGATATGCTTATTTTGTGTATCTTGAACTAGGGTATTAGAAAATCCAAAATGTCCAAGGTTGATCAAATGGTGACGTGGATGATGGCCCCCTGGCCTCGTCTCCACACCCCGGGTTCCCTTGGCTTGCTGTTCCCTCCGGGGACTGTAAAAGCTGGTCGCAGCCAAAGGCCTGCTGGGCTGCATTGATGTCCCGGTGAAATCCGATCAGTGCTGCCTCTGCAACTTGGTCTTGGGGGATGGGGGTGGGGCAGGGGGGAATCCAGGGGCAGATGCCTGGAGCCGACCCCGGGGGAACCTTGGCTCTTTGGGGAAACCCTCTTCCTGGCGTTTGCCTGCCCAGGGAGGGAGGCACCCTGGGGACCTGGCCCTGTTCCCGGAAGAGGCTGCTGTGGAAACCTGGGAGGTAAAAGGCCTTTACAGTCCCGGGAAGGGAGTCACTGTACATGTAAACTGAGGGTTATTTCCACAGTGTGAGGTTGACTAACTTACCAGTCTTTGGAGAAGGAGGACATACGACTTAACAGTTGGTGTCGGTGTAAATACAAGGTGTACCGTGATGCTTTGCTAGTTTAAGGAGTAGCTTCACTGTGGGGTTATCAGGCTGAAATGACCGTTTAAGACGATGGCCTTCCTATTTGTTGCTCTGCGCACGTGTGGCTTCAATCCTCAGCCTCCGTGCAATAAAATTGCCCGAAGGATGCCTGGTCCCCTGAGACACAGCACAGTGTAAGGGTCAGTCCCACTCGCCCATGATTGGCTAAGCATCGCCTTTGTTGATGGTGGAAAAAAACAGGAAAAAGCTTCTGTATCCATTTTACTGGTTTTAAAGCCAAACTGAGAGTCCTGGATGCCCCCAAATCTCTGTACTTCCTTGGAAATGGTGGTGCATCCCATGGGAACCTGGGCACTGTCATCCCCTGGTCCCTGGGGGAGCAAGTGCCAGGTAGCTGTCTCTGGAAGACAGGATAGGGCTTTAGGGGCGATTGTGTGTAACACCGCCTCTCACACTCAGGCATGCACTCGTGTGAACACACACACACACACACACACACACACACACTACCGCTTATTGAGGAAGGCGGCCAAAAGGCTGAGCAACAACTGACGTCTACCACACAAATCAGCCTCATGTATTTATAGCCACGTCTCACTCTCACATTTTTCTTAGCTTGTCTTGTTTTTGTTCTACTTGAAGAAGGGAGAATGCCTAAAATACAGTGCATTTTAATTGCCCTTTTTCTTCATGGAATTTTGAAACAGTACCTTTAAGCTATTACCTGATTTGTTCTCAGAACACCTTCGTGAACAGATGCTACTATCCAGCCTTGCAGAATTTACTTTTTTGCTTGGCTTTTGTTGTTTTTTTCAATTCACTCTCGACAGACTCAAGCATAAGGAGACTCATTATTCAAGCAGAGGAATTATTTGTTCAGTTTTTGTAAACCAGAAACTGACATTTAACTTCTTTTACGACACCAAAAATACCATAAAATGTCCTTTTAACAGTAGCCAGCAAGGTTGTTTTAGTGGAAACTTGGAGAGGATAAATGAGTGTTAGAAAAGGAAAAGCAGAGCTCAGTTATAGTGTATGAAAGCCTAACGCTACTGAAAGTTTTCCACGAGCTGATTTAAACCATATGAAGAATAAAGCAGATATCTGAAATAAGTGATCGGGAGTGAAAACAAACACAAATGAAATTTCCATGTGGGGATGGATGTGGAAGCAAGAAATACAGCTGAAGAAATGGGCCTCAGAAAACAGGGAGGACTTCTAAGCCATTTTGTCCAGGGGCTTTTGTGAGGTCAGATGGCAGCTGGCGGGTAACCAGTGTTCCCGGTGGACCTCAGCAGACAAAGGCAGGCCTCCTGCAGAAGGGAATGTGGGTGTGTTGAAGGTACGGTGCTTATGCAGTGGGCCCCAGGTGTCCAGGAGGTGAGGAGGTCTTTGTAGCTGCAGAGAAGCTATGTCCCCACAGCCCTGGGGCTCTGATCAGGGCCCAGCCTGGGAGGACCGGAGAGGCAGGAGCCCAGGGGAGCCGGCAGTGGGGGAGGGAGTGCCTGGTGGGTGCATCATGTAGGAAGGGTCTCATTAATCTTCACACCACTCCTGCAAGGTTTCTCTTTAGCAAAACACAAGGTCAATGCTGGCGGGGTGTTTGGTGGGTAGCAGTGACAGTTTAACCAACCAAAGAAAAGGGTTTGCACAGGAAGTGAGAGCAGCTGAGACCTGGGGAGAGAAATAAAGAGTGTCAGATGCCGCCCAGGCGCTGTGCAGGCTCCTTCCGCTCTCCCCGTTCACATTTCTCAGACGGACGCTCCCTGGTGGCTGGGGAGGAAGATAGAAGAGATCAAAGTGATGCTTTAGCGTCCTTTGGGGCCCAAGTGCTCACTTCTCCCCAGGACCGTGTGCGCGACTTGGAGGACAGTGCTTTACCCACTCAGTGCATCTCTCTGCTTTTTTCGGTCAGCCCTGTGCCTCCTCCTGGCGCTCACATCCAACTTGCAGCCATGGGCCTTCTCTTCCACTGCGGCCCCTCACCTCCAAAGAAGGATGGCAGGGATAGCACTGGGGGGAAGGGAAACATTGTTCGTTGTCCTGAGAGCCCGTATTAGAACGCCTCTACAACTGCTGCAAAAGGAGTTGCCATGACAAATAAATGTGCTCCGGTGTCCCGCCCCTGGCATGAAGGTCCAAGTAGGAGAAAGGGAATTGGATAACAAGAAGGAAAGGGGACACTGCGGGGAGGGGAAGGGTGACAGCAGATTGATTGGGGGAAGGCTGCTGAAGGCTGCCTGTGGCCAGCAGGTTGTTGTCCACCATGGCAGCCCCTGTGGCTCAGGTCCTGGCATGACTGGAGGGCAAAGGCAGCAAGATCCAAGATCCTCTTCCAGGTCAGGCAAGGTGACCACACCTTGCAAAGAGCTGTTTTCTCCCCCAACACCCAGTGTCCTTGGGAGGTTCCGGCAGCCCAGGACTCTCAAAGCCTGAATGTCTGCTGTGGGAAGACCCCTCTTTGTACCTGGGGCCCCCTCCCACGGTGGCCTCCGGCTTCCCTTCTCTTCTGAATGAGGGTTCACGCCAGTCCATGAACTGGGGTTTGCGGTGGGTGTCCAGCCTGGCCCGGGGCCATCTGACCCGTCACTCCGGGGCACTGACAGCAGTCAACAAATAGCAGGTAGCCCTTGAGGAATCAGTAGGGGAGGAAAGGAACGTTTCCTCTGTCCTGGCTCAGTGTCTGCGTCTGTGAATTGAACTGCCCGCAGGAGGGATGAGCAGCAGAGAAGGCCGACAGTCCAGGCGCACGGGAGTGGCACAGCGAAGGAGGAGCGTGGAGGCTCCAGCGCTTATATGAGTGTTTTAATAAAGGGAGAGAAGTCGTGGGAAGGTGACAAGACCAAGGAGAGGTTGAGTTTCTAAGGACGGTAAATCTGGGGACTGTCCGGGGGAAGCTGACAGCAGGTGAGGGTTGGGCTAGTGAGGACAGCGAGTTAGACCTGCTGCCCCTCGGGACGGGGAGCTGGGAGGGGCCAGCCTTCATCGGGGGAAAGAAAACTGTGTCCCTGTGTTAGGCAGGGGTCAGCCACAGCCGTCCTCCTGTGCCTGCTGGCTCTGCATGGCCCTCAGCTCAACATCATCCCTGTGCCAGAGCAGTGTGTTTGGGGTGGTGCGTTCAGATGCCCCCCCCCAAATTTCCAGCAGAACCTTCATTCCGCTTCGTGCGGAGCCCCAAGCTCGTGGTGTGCTGGGCCAGTGTGAGGAATCCGCTTGGTGTGGTGTCTGCACCCAGGCGGGGGACAGTTCTGTTGCCCTGCGCCCCTGATAGCTGCTTTGGTAACCCAGGGTCTTCACCTCCTGTTGCTGCTTGTTCACCCCACTCAGTGTGGGAACAGGGAAGGGCTGTGCCTGGGCAAGGTGACAGATGATTTTAGCACACAAGTAGATGTTCGATGGGGAAGCCAAGGGGAAGCCAAGGTTATAGGCGCTAATGGCACAGTCACACGTCCGAACACCTCAGAGCAGAGGTAGGTCTGGGGTGCAGGCGTGCAGGGGTGGTGAGCCTCAGTCAAGGGACATAACACAGAGGAGCTGACAGCAATGTCGGCCACCGCACTGATCCTGGACTAAGGTTAGGGGATGATCAGTGATTGGCTTCCATCGGTGTTATATGCGCCGTTCTTCAGCTGAGTTTCAACTAACCGGGACTGCAGTCTCGGCTTACTTAGATCCTCTGGGTCCCCGGCAGACCCCGATCTGGACCCGCCACCCTGTCCCAGGCCCTGAGGTGGTGTCTCAGCACCATCCTCCTCCTCCTGGTCGGTCTGGTGGAACTGGCTTTTCCACGCTCGCTCTGTCCACTGGGCAATGAGTGTGCCCACCACCTCCTCTCTGTCCTGTCTCCTCATTCTCATGACGGTTAGTGGACAGAAGCCCCTGCACTCCAGGCTCACTGTGGTCTCTCATGGATCCAATTCCTCTGAACTCCCCAGTTTCTCTCCCAACCCTCTTCTTGTGCTAGAATTTCTTGTAGTAAATAGCATTCGAAATAAATTGATCATTGGGGTGGACCCAGGCACGATTGCGTTAAATGGAAGTTTTGTTCATCATGGGGTTTGCCTCCCAGAGCTCCCCAGGTCCACGTGGTGACCGGCCTTTCGGGTTGGTCGGCCTTTCCCTGGCCTTCCTGTGTGTTTCTGCTGCTAACCAAGTTCTCCTGAATCACTGGATGCTACAAACAGCTTCATCAGTGCATGTGACTTGCTGAAGGCAATAGGTGAGATTCTAAAGGACCTACGCAAGCCCTGTGCGTCTGAGACCCTCATTACAGCACCCAGACAGGCCCTGGCAGTCCAGGTCCCTAGTGGTTCATGCACTGTCAACTTCAGAGTGATCAGAAACAGCCCTGCCCGTCACAGAACTCAGAAGCTGCCCTGCCCTGGATGGAACCTGCAACAGACATGGTCTGACTGCAGTGGGAACAGTAACACCCACACAGTGGGACTCAGGGCGGGTCCAGCGGCAGAGGTCACGAACAGTTGAGTGAGGCTTTTCAGTCCAGACAGACGAGGAAGAGCTTTCCAAGCAGAGGGACCAGCATTGCTGCTCCTCCTAAGTGCTAGGGACCCAGCAGTCAACAAATAGCAGGTAGCAGAGGGGAAAACAGAAAATGTCTTGCTCTTGTGGAACGATCAGACCAATAATGAGAAATCAGAAAATCAAAAGTAACCTAAATAAACAAATTAATGCACCAGCATCTTAAATTGTAAAGTGCTTGGGGGGAAAATGCAACTGGGAAGGGAGCTGGGGAGAGGGCAGCAGCTCTGTAGAGGTCGCTCCCAGAAGGAATTGAGGTACCAGCTCAAGCCACCAGGATGGACGCAGGTGAGATGTGACGGGGCCACAGATGGTGCCTGCTCAGCTGCCCTCCTGGACAGGAGGGGTTTTTGTTCCCCTTGGGCTCCTGCTGCCACACCCCCTGGTGCACAAGGCAACTACGTTCCCAAGAGGAGTAGTTGGTAGCATAACTCAGAGGAACAGACTGAGCAAAATGACACACAGCACAGAGAGCTCGCACCCTGTTTTGTGGACACTACACCAACTCAGTGGCCGGGCTCCTCCCTCACCAGAGATAGAGCCTTCCAAGGCTGGATCACAGATCCCCACATTTTGAAGATCTGGGGGCTAAAGAGAACAGAGAGGCCACCCCCCAGTCCCCTCTTCTGTGGGCCTGGATGGGTTAGGCGCAGCTCAGTAAGTCTTAAATACAGTGGTCCCCTTGTCCATGGATTCAGTTCCCCATGGTCAGTTGAGGTCCAACAATATTAAAAATAGAAAATTCGTACATTTCAAATTGTGCACCATTCTGAGTAGCATGATGGAATCTCACACTGTCCCACTCTGTCCCACCTGGGATGTGAATCGCCCCCCTCTGTCCAGCGTCTTTACCCTGTAGATGCTCCTGCTCATTCCTCACTTAGTAGCCATCTAGGTAATACATTGACTGTCAAGGCATCCCAGTACTGGTGTCCAAGTCACCGTGCAGAGTAGTGACGCTAGTAACCTGGACATGCTAAAGACTTACCATAAAGCACTTCATTGAAGTGACTCTGTGGGGTTTTATACTGTCTGTAGTTTCAGACTTCCAATGGGGGTCCTGGAACGTGCTCCCCACTGATCAGGGGACAACTGTCTCTAGACATGTGACCTGGCAAGGTAACTATATATTTGCTACTGGTTGACAGGCTGCACTAGAAAATGGAAGGGCACTTCCATTTTCACACACCTGTTTAGGAAATTGTTTATTTGCAACACCACTTGGTACAATTCAGCGTGAACCCTCCAGCGGTTCCCAAACCCAGCTGCATAACAGAACTATAGGGTAGTATTTTTCAATTGTATTTTATTGTTTATGCTGTTACAATTGTTCCCATTTTCACCCTCTGCCCCCTCCACCCAGCTGCCCCCACTCCCTCAGGCAGTCCTCACACTGTTGTCCATGTCCATGGGTCATGCATATAGGAGGTGTGTCCAGAAAAATCCAGCCATTGTTAATATAACAGGCACAGTTTGTGCGACATCGACAGCCAAGGCAGCCAAGGGGAGTGGACGGAATGCACATGTGTGACTAATGGTGACGTCACTGTACTAGTCAGTGAGGACAGCAGATGCCCTTGAGTCACCATGTGTACCAGTAGCCACTGCATTCAAAATGACTGAGCAAGTAGAGCAACAAATCTGCATCAGATTTTGCATTAAGCTTAAACATTCTTCTGTGGAAACTGTTGGGATGGTTCAGGAGATTGTGTCTACGGGCAACTAGTGGTTGGCAACTTCATCACAGCTATGCATTGCGTCTTGTGCAGAGATTTCGGCGAAACATCAAATCACGCACGTGCCTCAGCGCCCTACAGCCCCGAGTTGATGCCCTGTGACTTCTGGCTTTTCCCAAAACTAAAATCACCTTTGAAAGGGAAAAGATGTCAGACAGTGAATGAGATTCAGGAAAATATAACAGAGTAGCTGATGGTGATTGGGAGAACTGTGTGAGGTCTCAAAGTGCCTACTTTGAAGGGGACTAAGTTGTCATTGTCCTGTGTTCATGTTTCTTGTATCTTGTATCTTCTTCAATAAACGTCTCTATTGTTCATATTCCTTCTGGACATACCTTGTATATTCTTTGGCTACTCTATTTCCTATACTGTACTTTGCATCCTCATGACTATTCTGTTAGGTGACAGAGCCTAATTTATGAATTTGCTAAATTGTCTTACTAGTTTTGTCCCCACCTAAGGTATTGTACTTGATACAATCTTTTTGAGGCAAGACAACAGGCTATTATAAAGGGTTAAAAAAATGCAGAGAGACAAAAATGGAAGCACATACCATATTCATGGATTGGAAGAATTAGCATCATTAAAATATCCATGCTACCCAAAGCAATCTATAGATTCAATGCAATTTCTATCAAAATATCTATGGCATAGCTCACAAAATTAGAACAATTCAACAATATATATGGAATCACAGAAGATCCCAGAACAGCCACAGCAATCTTGAGAAAGAAGAACATTAGAGGGATCACACTACCTGATATAAAACTATACTACAAGGCTTCAGTAATCAAAACATCATGGTACGGACATAAAACATACATATAGATCAATGGAACAGAATAGAGCACTCAGACTACATGATCAATTAATGTATGACAAAAGAGGCAAGAACATACAGTGGAATAAAAATAGATCTATTCATAGCCCTGGCTGGTAGCACAGTGGATAAGGTGCCAGCCTGTGAATCCAAAGGTCGCTGGTTCGATCCCCAGTCAGGGCACATAACCAGGTTGCAAGCCAGGTCTCCAGCCAGGTCCGTAGCTGGACACAGGTGAAAGGCAACCATACATTGATGTTTCTTTCCCTCTCTGCCTCTCTCCTTTCCTCTCTCTCTGGAAATAATAAATAAAAATCTTTTTAAAAAAGATTCAATAAGTGGGAAAATTGGAGGGATTTATGCAAAAAATATCTATTCAATAAGTTGGGAAAATTGGAGGGAATATATGCAAAAAAATATGAAAGTAGATTGCCTCCTTACACCATATACAAGAATAAATTCAAAATGAATTGAAGACTAAAATGTAAGACTTGAAACCAAAAAGTTCTCAGAAGAAAACATTTCTCTTAGCACGATTTTTTTCTGATATATCTCCTTGGACAAGGGAAACAGAAATAACGTAAACAGTCCTGATCTTCATGACTCAGTTGGTTGAGCATCCTCCTGCAAACAGAAAAGTTGCTGGTTTGGTTCCTGGTCAGGGCATATGCCTGGGTTGTGGTTTCAGTCCTTGGTCATAGTGTGTACAAGAGGCAACCAATCAACGTTTCTCTCCCTTTCTTTCTCCCTCCCTCCCCCGTACTCTAAAAATACATTAAAAAAAAAAAAAAAGTAAACAAATGGGACAAAATCAAACTAAAAAGCTTTTGCACAGCAAAGGAAACCATCAACAGAATGAAAAGACAACCAACTGAATGGAAGAGGATATTTGCCAATGATACATCTGACAAGGGGCTAATATCCAAAATTTATAAACTCATACAACTCAAAACCAAAAAATAGTTCAATTAAAAAGTGTGTGGAAGACCCGAATAAACAGTTCTCCAAAGAGGACATACAGATGGCTGATAGATATATGAAAAGATGCTCAACATCACTAATTGTCAGAGAGATGAAGATTAAAGCTACAATGAGCTATCACCTCACACCTGTCAGAATGGCCATCATCATTAGGTCAACAAACAATAAGACTGGTAAGAATGTGAAGAAAAGGGAACCCTTTTACACTATTGGTGGAAATGCAGACTGGTGCAGCCACTATGGAAAACAGTATGGAGAGGCCTCAAAAATTACAAATGCTACTGCATTAGGACCCAGAGCTTCCCCTCAAGGTATATAGCCAAAGAAACCCAAAACACTAATTCAAAAGAATATATGCACTCCTATGTTCATTGTAGCGTTGTTTTTAATAGCCAAGATATGGAAACAACCCAAGTGCTAATTAACAGAAAATTGGACAAAGAAGACACGGTACGCATATACAATTGAATATTACTTGGCCATAAAAAAGAATGAAATATTACCACATGCCACAGCATGGATAACCCTAGAGGGTATTATGTTAGGTGAAGTAAGTCAGAGAAAGACAAATATATAATTTCACTTACATGTGTAGTCTAAAGAATAATATAAACAAACAAACAAAATAGACTCAGGTACTGAGAACAGACTTTTGGTTGACAGTCGGGAGGATGGGTGAAAAGGTGAAGGGATTCAGAAGTACAAATCTGGCCCTGGCCAGTGTGTCTCAGTTGGTTGGAGCGTTGTCACATGCACCAACAGGTTTAGGGTTTGATCCCCGGTCGGGGCACGTAAGGAAGATAACCAGTCAATGTTTGTCTGTCTGTGTCTCTCTCTTATTCTCCGCCTCTCCCCTCCTTCTTCCCCCCACTCTCCCTTCCTGTCTTTCCCTAAAAAGCAATAAAGTTCCTCGGATGATGATTTAAAAACAATTTTTTTTTTAAAGAAGTACAAATTGGTCGTTACAGAATAGTCACAGGATGTAAAGTACAGCATAGGGAATATAGTTAGTAATATTGTAATAATTATGTACGGTGCTAGGTGGATACTGGCCATATTAGGGGCAGCACTTTTGTAAAGTATGTGGTTGTCTAACCACCACCTGTAAACCTGAAATTAATACAAAATAGAATTGCATGTATACTAATTTTTAAAATGATCAAACTGTCGAGGCCACCGCCATTTCTGTGCCTGAGGCATTGATTCAGAAAAAAAAGCATTGATGCTGGGGTTTTGGTTGTTTTATATTTGATTCAGTTAATTAAATATCTACTGAGAGGAAAACCATTTGCTAGGTGCCCTGAGCGTGTAACAGTGAACCTAGCAGACTCTCTGCTCTCAAAAGAGCTAGCAACCTGGAAAGGAAGAAGAAGCAGGTCCACCATCATTTGGATACAGGATTACCAGGCCTAATGCGGTGAGGATGAGGAGAAGCCTAGAAGTGTCATGGATACAGGAATGGCCACCTCAGGAAAGCTTTTTCCAAGAGGATGGTGGCACCCGAATGATGCTTAGAAGATGAGGAGAGGCGGCTTTTAGCAGGAAGAGTGGAGCAGTGAAGAAATAAGATAGCAGAAGCCAAAGCATGACAGTGGAAAGTTCTAGGCACCTAACAGAAAACTCAGGCAGCCAACTCTAGGGCTGGATTGGAATTATTTTATTTTGAATATTACATGGAGGGAGTTTGGTGTTAATTTTTTTAATAGTCTCTTGTATCTGACATTTCAGAAGATTAACCCAGCCGTTACCTTAAAATTGGCCAAAAAATAAAATAAACTTCATCCTTTTTCTGGACCTTTGCCTTTCTTACATAAACGTCAGACTTGCCTGTTTCTTAATTACTTCATCACATCCAAGGACAGCAAGTGCCAGTTTTGATCAGAGAGGAGCTGCCTCTGGCCCTGGGTGACTCCACTCTTCCTCCTACTTCTGGCCTAGGCTTTCTTTTTTCTTTTTTCTTTTTTTTTTAACTGGGACTACTAGTTTAATCATGCAGATTGGTGTAGTACAAAGAGACAGGCTTGCAAATCAATCAGTTCATTTAATGACATACAGAAATAGTGTCCTTTTACCATAGCATGCAGTTCTGCATCTCCTTAACATACATGTACTGTCCTTTTGCCAGCAGGAAATATGAGGTTTATCCAGAATGTACCCAGCCATGTAATATGGAAAGTAGAAATATTTATTGAAGAAGAGACAAGATGCAAGAAACATTGTACATAGGACAATGATGCTTCAGTACCCTTCAAAGTAGTTACCTGGGGACCTTAGACATTCTCCCAATCGCCATCAGCTGCCCTGTTGTATTTCTCTGAATCTCATCGACAGTCTGAAATTTCTTCCCTTTCAAAGGTTATTTTAGTTTTGGGAAAAGTCAGAAGTCTAAGGGTGTCAAATCTGGGCTGTAATGAGGTTGTGTCACCTGGGGGATTTGATGTTTCACAAAAAAACTGCGTAGGACATGGTGTATAAGCGGGTACATTGTTGTGATGAAACTACCAATCTCCAATAGTCCATACCTGAGCCTTCTGAATCATCTTAATAGTTACAATGGAGGAATGTTCAAGTTTAATGCAAAATTTGATGCAGATTTGTCACCCTACTCAGTCATTTCGAATGTGACAGCCACACAGTACACATGTCACTCAATGGTGTCTACCTCTCCCACTGACTAATACAGTGAGGTAGTCATTGTTCAAATGCACACACATTCAGTCTACTCTCTTTGGCTGTCAGGTTACATCAATGTCTTCGTTATGTTAACAGTGGCTGGACTTTTTCTGGACAGACCTCATATCTTGAAGCCAGCACACAGGTTTCACGCGTGCTTTCTTTTCTCATTGGTGTCAGTTACTTTTCGGTACAGATGTGAGTAGCAAGAAGGAAGCACAGGAAGAATTCAGTGTATAAATGTGAAGACCAAGTGTATTCATTTCCCGGGGCTGCACTAACAAATTACCATAAGCTGGATGGTTGAAAACAACACAAATTTACGTCCTCAGTTCTGGAGGCCAGATGTCCAAAATCAGCATTATCAACACAGCCGTGTCCCTCCAAAGTTTCTGGTGGCTCCAGGTGTTTTTGGCCTGTGGCTATTTAACTCCAAACTCTGCCTCCATGTGCCCTTGGCCAGGGCATTGCATTTTCCCCCCTCTACCCCGAATTCTTTTCCACTCAGCTCAGGCTTTTGGAAGCAAAAGTCGGAAAGACTTGGACCACCTCTGTTTTCAGCCTGCCATTCCTATCCCTCTATGAGTGGGAAGGGGTAAGGATTGGACAGATTCTCAGAGGATTTTTAGGACAGTGAAGCTACTCTGTGTGATGCTGTGGGTACGTCATTATACATCTGTCCAAACCCCATAAAATGTACAGCACCAAGAGCGAGCCCTAAAGTTAAGTGATGGACTTGGGTGAAGGTGATGTGTCGATGTGGTTTAATCAGAAATGTCCCGCTCAAGAAGGGGGCATGTTGACAACTTGGAGGAGGCTGTGCTGATGTATGGGAACTCCTGGTACGTGATGCTCGGTTTCACTGGGAACCTAAAACTGCTTTAACTAATAGGAATAGGTTTTGTTTTTAAGGTTGAGAGGTTGCAAAAAGAGGTTGGAGAGGTGGGGGAGAAAAGTATGGTCCCAGGAAAGAGGAGGCAGGCAAGGCATGGATGTCTTTCCTTGGCGCGGTGTGGCTCCCAGGATCAACTGGCTTCCTCTTCCAAGGCCCCACCTTGGCCATGCGGGGTCCTCATGGGCCTGCATCACCCTTAGCTCGGGTCCCTGGGGAGCTGCCTGGAGGTCAGTGGTTCCCCAGGTTCGAGAAGTCAGCAATGCGTTACAGGTTCACCCAGGCGCTGCAAATGACTAACAGTCCCCATCTTCCTCTGTGCTCAGCAGCCTGTTTGCAAAGAGCGCTGTTGGCCATGATGCACAGCAGGTTGTCCGGGTGAGAGGAGGAGGGGAAGCCAAAGACAACAGGGAGAGAGCCTGTGGTCTTGTTACTCCTGAAAACCTCTCAGAGAGCAAAGGCAATGGGGAATAACTTACACACAGCACCCCTCTCTCACACACACATCCCACACACACACCTCACAACGTGTCCCCCACACACCACCCCTCTCTCTCTCACACACACACACGCCTCTCACACACGTCACACACACCTCTGTCTCATGCACACACCTTTCTGCCTCTCATGTCTCACACACATACCCAATGCCAAGTCAAATCCTGAGACTTTGGCACAAAATCATGCCCCCCCCTTTTTTTTTAATATAAGATCATTTATCCAGAAATGAGAAAATGAATTGCCCTTAGAAATTTTACAGAAAATTGGTTCTTCTTGAATAAAGTAATGAGCAGGACGATGACAGCATTTGTCCTTCTCTCGATTAAAAAATTACATGGAAAACCCAAAGGCATCATTTATCTCTGTCACTTCCCACGCTGTAAAAATAGCTCTTTTGACACATGCAAAAGAGTCTCTCAGAGATGGGCCTGGGAGCGTGGCCCCTTCTTTCCCTGGCTTCACTTCCTTCCTGATGGGGAGCTGTGTCCTGTCTGTCACACCCTGTTCTTGGAAGCAGGTAACTTGCCTGGTTTCTCAGGGTTGAGGCCAGAGAGGAACTTGGCCCCAGATGAATCATCTTGCCCACACTTGATCTAGGTGATGTTCAAACGATATTTTAGACTTAGAGTTGATGTTGACATAGACCAACAGTTACGCTGTTGGGATGGGTGTGATTTTATTTTTCATGTAAGAAGGACATGAATTTGGGGCAGGGGGTCCAGGGGTTGGAGTTATGGGCTGAATGGTGTCCCCCATCAAATTCAGAATGTCACGGAATGTGACTGCATTTGGAGACAGGACTTTAAAGAGGTAATTCTGGGATCATGTGGATGGGTCCTAACCTACGATGACTGGAGTCCTCTGCAGAGGAGGACCATGTGCAGACTCAGGGAGAAGGGACCACCTGCAAAGCCAGAGAGAGAAGCTCAGGAGGACCCACCCCTGCCTGCCCCTGGACCTGGGACTTGTGCATCCAGAACAGTGAGAAAACTAATTCCTGCTGTTTGAGTGACCTGGGCCATGGCACTTCATCATGGCTGCCCATGCCCAGTATTAACACAACCAGGCAGGACCAGAGATGAGGCTGGCGGAATGGGGGCTCACTGTCGGTCAGGAATTGCCTTCCCTGCTCTGAGAAGCTGACCTTGTGAACCACCTGGCTCTGTTACCCTGATTTGCAGCTGTAACAAATTACCACTCACTTAGGGATTTAAAATAACAGAATTTATGTACCGCAGTTCTGGAAGGTCTCCCTGCGCTAAGATGAGGTGTTAGCAGAATTGTGGTTCTTCCTGAAGGCTCACAGGGAAAGTCCATTTTCTTGCCTTTTCCAGCCTGGAGGGGCTGTACAAATCCTTTGAGGCCTTCAGAGCCCTGCCTCGGACCCTGACCCTCCTGCCCTGCTCCTCAGGCTCCCACTGGGCCCGCTCCATCCAGGGTACCCTCCCGATCTGAAAGTCCAGCCTGGCACCTTAGTCCCCCTTGTCACAGAACATTTGGGAAGCCATCATGCACCCTGGAAACCACTCGAGATGGTATATGTATCAACCATAGTATCTGCGTTGTTCATGGTAAAAATGGCTGGTCGATGGCCACCTCCTCGTTGTGTCCCCAACATGGCCTTTCCCCTGTGCAGGCGGTGGGGGTGGGGGCTTGGGGGTGGGAGAGAGGGGGATTTTGTGCCTCTTCCTGCTCTTATAAGGACACCTGTCCTGCATGATGAAAGCGTCCCCTTATGACTTCAATAATCTCATTGCTCCTTAAAGCTTCTGTTTCCAACTACAGTCACACTGGAGGTTAGGGCTTCACCCTAAGTCTGGGGCGGAGTTTAGTCCATAACAGGAGCCACCTGTTAAGGTTTGTAAACGTTTCACACTCACAGTCAGTGCTCAAACCTGTTCGCATGTGAGGCCAACACCCAGATGGCTGGGTCTTTCGCCCAAGCTTGCCCGGGAAGTCTGGCCCTTCCCGTATCAGACGTAGAACCAGCCCAAGAGTTTAGCAGCGTTTGTCTGTCGGGTGAACATCAGAGACACAGGACCAAAGTGAGAAAGAGCTTCAGTGTAGCAGGAATTTAAAGCAGGAGCATCAATCCGAGTATGGTGGTCGGAGAACAGTGACGACAAACGAGGAAGTCACGAGCTTGAAGGTTCCAGTTGGCTGAACCTGGGCAACTGATGATCAAAATCAGTACTGACAGTAAGGAGTGATCGCCGGCTGCGTAACAAAACCACGAGTCCCACTAGCTCCGGCCAACGAATGAGCACAGCTGACCCTTGAACAAAGCGGCGGTGAGGGGCCTAACACCCCACGCAGTCAAAATTCCATGTAGCCCTGGCTGGTGACACAGTGGATAAGGCGCCGGCCTGCGAACCCAAAGGTTGCTGGTTCGGTTCCCAGCCAGGGCACATAAGCAGGTTGAAGCCAGGTCTCTAGCCAGGTCCCCAGCTGGAGTCAGGTGAAAGGCAACCATACATTGATATCTATCTCCCTCTCTCCCTTCCCCTCCCTTTAAAAATAATAAATAAAATCTTTAAAAATAAATAAAAGATTATTCTAAGAAATATCCATGTAGAATTTTTAACTCCCCAAAAACATAACAGTCACCCCTCAGTATGCATGGGAGATGGGTTACAGGACCCTTGTGGATACCAAAATCCTCTTTTGTATAAAATAGCGTAGCACATACAGTCAGTCCTCCTCATGCATGGATTCCCACCCACAGAAATACTGGTTTCAGTCCACAGTTGGTTGAATCCGCAGATGTGGACCCTGGGCATAAGGAGGGTCAACTGTATATTTATTGAAAAAAATTGCTTATAAATGGACCCACGCTGTTCAGACCTGTGTTGTTCAAGAACCAACGGACATTGAAAGCTCGGGGAACAGTCTTACTTCATTTCAGAGTATCTTGCCACAATTACAAAATGAAAAAGCATAAATTGCCCTGGCTGGGTGACTCAGTTGGTTCAAGTGTCATCCCGTGCACCAAAAAAAGGTTGCAGGTTCAATGCCTGGTCAGGGCACATCCCTAGGGTTTGATTTCCAGTTGGGGCACCTACTAGAGGGGACCGATCAATGTTTCTCACTTGCTCACATCAAAGTTTTACGCTCCCTCCCACCCTGAAATCAATAAATATAGTTTTTTCAAACTATAGCTTTAGAGTGGAAAAACTTAGCAGACACCATCTTAATGACGTGGCAGAAATATCAGTAATGGAACAAACTCCGTGCTACCTGATAGGAAACAAGAATGCAGTACCTATTCCTCCGTCTCCCTGATCAAGAATAATACCTGAATGTCATGAGGAAACATGACACGAGTTGGAATTGAAGGACACCGTCACGCCTGAGAACTAGATGCAACATACTCTGAATTGATTCATTTTGTGGTAAAGGACATTGTTGGTAGCTTGAATCAAGTCTCTAGGTTAGGTGGTAGTCACGGTCAACGTGAACTTCTGACATTGGTTGGTGTATTGCGGTTTGTAAGAGAATGTCCTTGTTTGTAGAACATACATAATAGAGTGCCCAGGGATAGTGGGGGCCAAATTGGCCAATGACACACAAGGGGTTCGGGAAGATGTTTGTACATACTTGCAACCTCTCTGTTGACAGTTTTTTAAAAAGTAAATAAAGACAGCAAGCATATGAAAAGATGCTCAACATCATTAGTCATTTGGCAAATGCAAACGAGGACCACCAGGAGGCCCCATTTCACACTGACTAGGATGACGAAAATTTCCAAAATAAAAACAAAACAGCAAATAGCATGTTAGTGAGGATGTGACAAATTGGGCCCCTAATACATTGCTGCTGGGAATATAAAATACTTCAAAACAGGTGCTGAAACACAGATGTATTCATGTTCACAGCAGCACTGTTCACTATTTAGCCAAAGGTGGAAACAGTCCATTAGAAGATGAGTGAGTTAAAAATTGTGATGCATCTGTATAATGAAATACTATGCAGCCGTAAAAAAGGAATGGAGTACTGACACA
The DNA here is from genome assembly GCA_004026585.1 of Noctilio leporinus. Taxonomy (NCBI): domain Eukaryota; kingdom Metazoa; phylum Chordata; class Mammalia; order Chiroptera; family Noctilionidae; genus Noctilio; species Noctilio leporinus. The sequence continues at coordinate 30,419 of PVIW01007249.1, read as the reverse complement.
CACTGCAAAGCAGATAAACCCTGTAAGCATTATGCTAAGTGAAATAAGCCCTTATTATTAAAGATCTCATGTTGTGAGTCCATTTATATGAAAGATCCAAATAGGCAACTCCATAGAGTGGAAAGTGGATTGGTGGTGGCCAGGGGCTGTGTGAGGCCTGCAGATATTTAGTTGGTTTGGATTGATGGAAATGTAATGGAGTGGGGGGTGGGAGGGTGTTTGCCGAACATTGTGACCGTACTAAGTGCCACTGATTATTCACTTCAAAATGACTTATTTTATGTTATACGAATTTCACTTCAACAAGGTTTTTATTTCAAGCATATTGCAGTGTATATTTCATACTTTAAAAAAAGAAACTGGAGCCCTGGCTGGTGGCTCAGTGGATAAGGTGCCGGCCTGCGAACCCAAAAGTCGCAGGTTCGATTCCCCAGCCAGGGCACATAATGAGGTTGCAAACTAGGTCTCCAGCCAGGTCAATAGCTGGAGGCAGGTGAAAAAGGCAACCATACATTGATTTCTGTCTGTCTGTCTCTCTCTCTCTCTCTGCCTCTCTCCCTTCCCCACTCTCTAAAAATAATAAATAAAATATTAAAAAAAAAAAAAAAAAAAGAAACTGAAGCCCTGGTTGGTGTGGCTCAGTGGATAGGCACCGGCCTGTGAACCCAAAGGTCGCTGGTTCAATTCCTAGTCAGGGCACATAACCAGGTTGCAAGCCAGGTCTCCAGCCAGGTCCGTAGCTGGAGGCAGGTGAAAGGCAACCATACACTGATGTTTCTCTTCCTTTCTTCCTCCCTCCCTGCTCTTTCTGAAAATAATGAATAAAATCTTAAAAAAAAAAAAAAAGGAAATGATAAGAGATAAAATGCAACTGCTAGCAGCTGGAGGCTTTGGAAACTGGTCCTCCGAGGAAAGGCGCTGTGATCCATCTTTACTTTCTTCTTATAACTTTCTCTACCTTCACATTTTCTACAACGGACATATCTTTTCATAATAAGAAAAAATCTGTTTCTGATTGGCAGAGGTCTGGCTGGGGCTGGGGAGTGTGGGTTGGGGGAGGCCTGTCCGGTGAGGCCCCCGGGGGCCTGTGGCCATGGCCGAGCCAGGCTGGGGGCTTTCTGTCCTACCTTTCGCTCACTGTGCTCTGGCCCGAGAGTCCCCAGGCTTCCAGGGACAGCTGCTGCGCATGGGGAGAGGGCACCGCGGGGGTGGGGTGGCCCCGGGGACACCTGGCTGGTGTGGCAGCTGTCGGCTCATCTCTGGCTGTGATTTCAGAACCTCAGAGCAAGACCCCTGGACCAGCCTCTCTTCTGACAACTGTGAGCTGCTGCTGCCACCAACCTGTTCCCTGCCCAGGCGTGTCACAGTGTCACCTCTCAGCAGGTAAGGAAGAGACAAATCCTGTGTCAGAGCGGTTCTCTGGAGAGCAGGTGTCCTTCCTGCAGTGACATGTGGGGCTGGGCATCAGGGTCCCTCCCCATGTTCACCCTCCTCTTCAGCGGTTACCTTAGTCCTTCCCGCTCCCTCCAGAGCAGATGGGGCCCTCGTGAAACCTCCCACGACCCCTGTGTGAGAGGGTGCACCCTGCTTTGGGTCAGTAATGAGGGGAAGTGAGTCATCTTGGTGGGTGCGGGGCCTCAGCTGGGGAAGCAAGCCCTGTGCCCCCCTGAGCCAAAGAGCTATTTCCTGTGCCAAGGGGCGGTCAACCAACCCCCACCTCATCCTTCCATCTAAGCTGGTTGGTCCCTTCAGGCTGGCTTTGTGTGTGGGGGCAGGGTCTGTGCTCCCTGGCAGCTGGGGTCCCTCAGGCACCTCCCAGGGAGACAGACTATGGCCCCTGCCAGACAGACTTACCAACAGCTCGTGGAGATCAGTCCTGCCCGAGAGGGGAGCTGAAAGGCATGATGGCAAATACTCTCCAGGAATTCTCATGCTGCGCCCCGAGTCAAGTCAGAGCAGCCCCCGGGGTGGCCTCAGCCCGCATGCTGCCCCTACCACTCCTGCCTGGTATATAGAACCTCCCGTGGGGCCTGTCTGTGTGTGGGTGACTCAGAGTGCCCAGGCCAAGGAGCTGTCTGACCCTGGTAGTGACAAAGCCCAACCTCTGAGTAGGTGTCTCACTTCCCCTCCACCTCATCTTCTAAAATCCCGTGAGCCAAGTGTCTAGCGGTAACCAAGGTGACAATGAGCGCCGTTCTGTCTCCACTGTGTCCCCACTCCCACTCTTCCTCTGGGGTCCAGGTGGGATGTAGGTGCTCACACATGCATATGGAGGGAGACATTCACCAGTCCAATTGGAATGTGGCATCTGGACAGCCTGGAGGTCAGAGGTATTCTTCAAGGGGAACTAAGTGGCCACCTGCCGGGGGGTCAAGGGCTTAGGGACCTTCCCATGGGGTCCCATCTTTAAAAGACTGAGTTGTCTTTAGTTCTAGTTGGCAGATCCATTTCCTTCCCCACTGCCAGCTGTCTTACTGGGTGACCTTGCCCACCCTGGGGGACAGGGGGCCCTGCCACCTCACTCAAGGGCTGGTCTGTCCTAGGAGAGCTGGGTGGACCAAGTGTGGCGGTAAAACCTTGTTTCTGCCCCGAAGGCTGCACTGGGCAAGGAGGGGTGGCCAGGCCCAGAGGCACTTTGGGGACTTCAGTTACTGAACCTCCCTGAACACGTTTCTGAACTCGGAAAGCAAGGGGATTGGGGCTGGTCTCCCAAGTTCCCTTCCAGGCGTAACATCCAGTGATTTGGAGCCTGGCCACTCAAAGTGGGAGCCACAGGCCAGCTGCTACTGGGACCTGTTAGAAATGCAGCCTCAGCATCAGCGCCCAACCCCTCGGGCGGAATGAGTGCGTCACCAATGTCCGCAGGAAAAGTCAAAGAGAGCTGGTCTTGAGAATCCTCCAGGTCCCTGGGACACCTTGCAAGGTGATTTGGGGACACGAGGGAATCCCAGCCACATGGGTTTCCACCCCTGGCGCCGGCTGGAATCACCCGGGGAGCTTGACAGGCAGATGCCCCGCTCTGTGGGTCATAGGCTGGGTCCCGGCACGTGTGCTGTGGGAAGCCGTGCACATGGAGAGAGAGCGTGAACACATGTGACACGGTGTGCGGTCCCTGCCAGCCACAAGCGGGACATCTCTAAACGGATCAGCATGCTGAGGGGTGGTGAGCGGGGGCAGGGATGAGGTGGGACAGGCCCTTTGTGCCTGTGCCAGACCCACCTGCCATCAGACGCTCCTTAGGGGCCCTTTCAGGGGCATTTCCAGTTACCTCTCCACCTCCTTCCTGCGGGGAGTAGAATTGGAGGGCTTTCTGCTTTGTTGGTGGTTGTTTAAAGGGGATGAAGAAGATCTAAACGTGCTGAGGAGAAGCACCAGGAGCAAGGATGTCACTGGGAAGTGGGGGGAAGGGGCAGAGCCATCAGGAGAGGACAGTGCCCCCATGTGACGAATGAGCCCCAGGTGAGGTGCACCGCGTGGCCCGGCTGTGAGGAATGCCGGCTCTAGGAGAGTGGCTCACAGTCCAGAATTCACCCCAGGCGGGACCCCAGGGTCAGTGGCTTGGGAGTGTCCCGACTTTGGCCTGGGCCAGTCCCCAGCGGCCAGGATGGCCAGGTTCAGCCAGGCAGCCGAGGCCAGAGCCCCTCCTCTTGGCCCCCCACTAGGGAAACACCCTTTCCTGCACGTCCTTTGCACACTTCCCCGTGTGTCCTGTTGGTAAGGACAAGCTCCGGAGTGCTGGCCCTGCTGCAGGGGGACAGGCGGTGAGAGGGTGGCATTTCAGCCCCAGGAGCGGCAGGGGGACCTGCTGACGGGGACAGCGGTGGGTGGCCAGCAGGCCCTGGTGCAGGGGAATGGCTGCTGCACTGAGGCAAGGTTGAGGGGGGGGAGCAGAAGCTGAGGACGTGAGGATGGAGGTGGTGAGACGTGATGGGGCCCGAAGACCGAGTCCATCAGGAGGCAGATGGCCCGGCCACCTGGAGGACCCACTAACGCTGTCTGTGACTGTCTGATGGCACCAGCCCCAGCAATGGGCATTCCTCCAGCCACACACAGTGTCCTTCGTGGGAGTGGAGCGGGGACCGAGTTGGAGGACATGGTGTCGGGTTGTAGGAACAAAGGCAAGAAGACAGCTCGGGATGGCAGTGCTGGGTCCTGTTGTTTAGGCTGCCCGTGGGGGTGGCCCACGCTTGGAAGGGCTGTAATTAAGGAGACAGCATGGAGGGACATGGTACTTCCAGGCTGAAGGGGAGGGCCCGAGGCTGCAGTCACAGGGCGATGCCCAAGCCTGGAAGCCTGGACCTGGCGGGAGGGCACACGGTGGTGGGGACGAGGGATGGAGGGGCTCACAGGGAGCATGAGACAGGTGAGGGTCTGTGAGGCTCACTCCCAGGTGCTGCCCCACCTCCCCTGGACACAGAGGGAGCTCAGCTCAGCCGGATGTGCAGCAGGTCCCCATCCTGGGGCGGAGTGGAGGTGTGGAGACCATGTGTTGTGCCAACTTCCTGGGGTGCGGCAGGGTAAATAATTTATTGCAACACTAAGAAAGTCTCAAACTATACAAGCGTCAAGGCATTACTTACAGTCGTGGGGGCGAACAGTGATGGGACTGTCTGTGACCCTGCTGCCCCCTTCCCTGGGCTGAGAGTCTGTAGACCAGAGTCTCGCCACTCCGGCGGGGCACTCCTTCCATGACCCGGGGTCGTGGGCTCCCGAGCTCTGGCCGGACAGGCCAGTGGCAGGTGACAGGCGGGAGATGCTGAGGAGGGCTGTGCCTCGACTTTGGGAAAGCAGTGGCTGCAACCCTTCGTCCTCCGCTGTTGCAGGGCTGTGGGATGAAGGAGGGCATGTCCAACAACAGCACCACCAGCATCTCGCAGGCCCGCAAGGCCGTGGAGCAGCTCAAGATGGAAGCGTGCATGGACCGGGTGAAGGTAAGCGCCTCGGGCCAGGGCGTCCACACCCCGCCCACCAGTCCTCCACGGCCAAGGTCACTCAGCGGAGCATCCTGCCAAGCTGGGCGGCTGAGTGTGCCCATGGGTCCTGTGCATGGACTCCATGAGGAGCCACCAGAAATAAGCTCAGTCCCCTCAGCTCTGTTTAGCTCAGTTGTCATGCTGATCAGCAATGACATCAGTCACAGTTTCCCTGCCCGGTACAGTGATTTGGAGGTTAGACAGCACTGGATATCGCGACAGGAGCTTGTCAAATGTTCCTTAAGGGAGAGTGCAGGAGGGTGCGGTCCTCCCCAGCCCTGGTCATCTTGCTCGTGAGCAGAGGGGCCCTTCCTACTGGGAGGGTTGAAGCAAGATGAAGCCCCCTCTTCTGCAGATGTCATTTGGAAGCAGGCAGGAGGCTCTGAGATGCTGCATAGGTTCCTTGGGTGGGGAGCCCTGTCACCCGTTCTGTGGTTTATGAACACAAAGCCAAGGGCTGGCCCAGGCACCTGAGATTCAAAAGAGACAGGATCCACGGGGCAGTGGGCAGCTCCTGAAGCCTCTGTTGGCAACGCGGCAGTCCCTGTGGAGACCCCCTCACCGAGACCTCCGCTCATGCTCCAATTGTGGCCAGAGAGCCAGCTCCTGCCACTGTGGCAGTCACTGCCTTCCCCTGGGGCTTCAGGGGCTCCCTGTCCCAGGAGGCCGGAGGCAGGAGGCAGGAGCCATGCACAGAAAGGGACGTGACGCAGAGGCATCAAGGAAGGGACATAGTGATGCAACGTTGTGCGACCATCACCATGGTCCATCTCCACACGTTTTCATTGCTCCAAATTCTTCTCATTAAACACGAACGCCCGTTCCTTCTCCCTAGCCCTTGGCAACCAGTTGTGCTCTGCGGCTGTAGGGAGTTACCCATTCTAGGCACCTCATCCACGTAAGTGGACTCATGCAGCATCTGGCCTGCGTCTGCTTTGTTTCACTTGATGTATGTCTTCAAGGTTCATTCACATTGTATCAGAATTTTATTCCTTCTTATGGCTGAATAATGTTCCATTGTATAGATACCCCGTGTTTGACTTATCCGTTCATCTGTTGATGGGTATTGGCTTGTTTTTGCTTCCAGGCTGCTGTGAAGGGTGCAGCTGTGAACATGGGTGTGGAAGTATTTGAGCTCCTGCTTTCAGTTCTCTGGGGTGGAGCCCAGGAGTGGAATTGCTGGATCACACAGGAAGTCTGTGTTCGGCTTTTGGAGGACCCGCCCTACTGGTTTCCATAGAGCATGAGTGGCAGACACAAGGCCCTCAGGCCAAAGCTGGCCCTCCACCTTGTTTTATCCAGCTAGGCACCTTCTTTCTACCCCGTTCACTTAGCTGTTAAGGAGTAGTGATATTCATACAGTCCTAAAATTACACTCGGCCCTTTGAAGGCAACCGTGAGGCTGATGTGGCCCCCCGGTGACAATGAATTTGACACCCCTGCCGTAGACGCCCCAGCATCTCACTCTCCCCAAAGCGATGGGCATGAGTCTGTTTCCCCACATCTGCACCAGTACCTGTTCATGGCCCTTCAGGTGTGACATTCACACGTGGGTTTAGGCACATACATCAGAGCTCTGTGGTTTTGGTGAGAAATCTACTTGGTGCAATCCTTCACAGAAAAAAAGGAGTGTGTTGGTGTCAACTAGCCAGGAAAAAAATAATAATAATAAAAGGCCGGGAGGGAGCTGTCAAGGACCCTCTACACCGATCTAGCTAAGGGCCTTGAGGATGAGTCATGGCAGGAGGGAGGGGTCCCTGCAGGGGAGGAAGAAAGAGCAGGGAACCTGGAAGGCGGGTGGCAGAGGAGCGCTGCACCAAGGAGAGGAGTAGTTCACACGGTGATGGAGTGTCAGGTCCAGATGAAGGGGGAAAAGGACAGGCCAACGTCGGGGGGCCTGCGGAAAGGGGACTGTGTGTCCCGGGGCCCTGGAGAGGGGCACCGAGCAGCAGAGGGGCTGTTGGAGGCTTCGGGAGAAAACAGTGCATTAGCCCCAGGTGGACGTGCCACAGGTGGGGACGCTGGAGGACAGCCCAGTGAGAGCAGATGTCTACATAGAAGCAGAAAGGGGCCCATGGCCGACCTGTGTGCAACATGTGTGCGGCCCCATGCAGACCCCTCTGGGCTTTGTGGTTTATGGAGCTCGAATGGGTGTCTCAGGGAGGGAGGGAGGAAGGAAGATGTTCTCAGCTCACGAGAATGAAAAGAAAGCCTGTCAGTGAAGAGAGACTGAAAAGATCATTGCATTAAGCAGTTTGGGTTGAAAAGGCAATAAAAATAATAGTGTGAACTCCAAGAGGCCTGGGCAGTTTGTGTGGAGGGAAGGAAAATGGATCCAAAATACCCACTATTATCCTGAGGTCCTATTTGTCCCCCCGAAACATCATTGGCACAGAGGCACTAGCGCCGGTGTAGATTTTGTTCCAGGTTCTGTGGGGAGGTAGAAAGGAGGGACCTTTGCAGCATGTGACCCACAGCCAGCCCCCAACCAGCATCCTTCCTTCCCCCCAATCCATTTAATGTTCATGTACCCCCCCCCCCAAGGGTTCACCTGCTTCCCTGGCAAACATAGGACTCGTCTCCATCCTGCCTGGAAACTCGTAGGGGTATCTCCCAACAAAGGCGGCTGCTCCTCTTGGAAAATCAGTATCAGCTGCTAACAAGGGTAAATGATGTGTCTGTGTCATTGTAAGTACAAGGGAGATCCAGCATAGTAGATGGAACCTGTATGGCTTCCCAAAAGCAAAGGTTTAGAAAATAATGCTCCGGATTCTAAAAAAAAAAGCAATAAAGAGGACATAAAAGATGACTACTTGAGAAACTCTTGGTCCTCAGGGAAAGAATCCCCACGGCCCTGCTCTTTTTCCTGCTCACTCAGGGACTCAGGCGGTATGCCGTTCTCTCAGGGAGTCCCTGTGTGACATTGGTCATCAAGTAGGGAAGATTTGTGTAGCAATCACAGCAGGGACAAGCTGAGCAGCGCCTAGGAGGCTAACGTGGAGCTGCTGGGCTCCAGCAATGGCCCGTGCAGCCTGAGAAGAGGAATTCAGCTGCTGAGGAAGTGTCCCTGGGGGGCACAGGGGTGGCAGCAGGCTGGGACATAGGCTCCAGGAGGGCCTCTGGAAACTGCCTCTCCATTTGGAACCTCTCAGTGTGCCTGGTTCTCCTGCCCCAGAGCAAAGGGAAATTGTTGGTGTGAGCTCTGGACAGGGATGGACACCTTAAGCAAACCAGTAGCTAGACATCGGTCAGGGTTCTGGAAACGGCTGTCAAACTTGCCTGGGAGAGCCAGTCAAGTCGCCTCTTGACCACCTGTGGGAAGTACCAGCCATTCGTAAAGCAGATGCCACTAGGCTGAGCTGTGTCTGCTGACTGCTGACTGATGAGTGGAGCTATTCTGTGTCAGCCTGCATTCTGTAGGCTATAGACACCAGGGGCAGGGACAGAAGGGCGTGAGCTAAAGGGGAAAGCCCAGGTGGCACTGGGGAGGGAGACTGCTGCTGGCAGGTGGTGACACCAAGAAAAAAATGTCATGTCAGGACAAGTTATGACAGTTCCCACTCCTCCATCAAAGTTAAGGAAAAATTTGAAGAAAACAATTTGAAAAAGGGAAATACCTTTATGAAAATAAAAAGGAATACTCCATTTGCCTCTCGACACTGAGGTTTTATAATTTGGTGCGCCAAAGAAAAGAGAATACATGGTCAAAAAGTATTTTAGATAAGGAGCACAAGGAACCCAAAGTTGAATTTACAAGTGTTTGGGGCGTGTCTTACATAGATTCTACTGGCTCCGTAGAAATTTCTCTTTCTTTCTTTCTTTCATTTCTTTTTAAGATTTTACTTATTTTTAAAGAGAGAGGAAGGGAGGGAGGCAGAGAGGGAGAGAGACATCAATGTACAGTTGTCTTTCATCTGCCTCCAGCTACGGAGCTGGCTAGAGACCTGGCTTGCAACCTGGTTATGTGCCTTGACTGGGAATCGAACCAGCAACGTTTCGGTTCACAGGCCGGCGCCTTATCCACTGTGCCACCAGCCAGAGCTGAAATTTCTCTTTCACACCATGAAAATGAGAGAGGCCATGACACACGTACATGTGCAGCACATGTGCACCCGCTCTCTGCTCCTCAGAAAAAGAGGCAGAACAGCCAGTTGCTGGCAGTGAGACGGTGAGAATGTGGGTCTCTGGGGACTTAATTCTCATTTTGAGACTAATGCTATTTCTCTGTCCATAAAAATGGTACTTATTTTAGAAGACCTTGGAAAACATAGAGAAGTATAAAAAAGAAAATTTTAAATGAACTGTCACCAGTACATTTTCATGTTTTTTCATCTAGCTGCTTACCTATTTTTCTTTTTATAAAATTTGATTGTAATGTGCATTTATTGCTTTTTTGTAAACTGATTTATCGTTGAGCAGTATATGGTGATTTTACAAGGTCTGTCCTGAAAGTATTGGCCGCACAAACTGTTTTAATTATATTGACATTGGCTCAATTCTTTCAGGACAGACCTCATGCAACTAAGTTAGTAAATACTCCCCTAAAATGTCATTTTTTATTTTATTTTATTTTTTGTTTTAAAGATTTAATTCATCATTTTTAGAAATAAGGGCAAAGAGGGAGGGAGAAAGGAAGAGAAACATCAATATATGGTTAAAATGTCACTTTTTAATATCTGATGTATTGCACAATAATTTATTTAACTGGTTCCTATTCTTGGGCATTTTCATTATTTCCAATTTTTCTGTATTATTTTAAGTACTACAGTGAACACACAGGTAGATAAAACTTACACATGTCTGAAAATTGCTTGGTCAAAGGATGTATCATATTCTGAAGTAGTTGAATCAATATCAAACTTCTCTATGAAAGTGACACCAGTTTCTATTCTTATTAGCACTGTCAAGTGTCTATTCCCCAAACTCTTCCCAGTGCCATTCTTTGAGCCATTTCAATCGAACAGATAGTGGATAATAACAGTAATAAGAATAAGCAACATTTATTGAGTGCTTACTATCTGAAAACTTTATGTTAAATTTTCTCAATTCTCATAACAGTTCTGTGAGTAGCTGCTACTAATACCCCCACTTTACAGAGGAGGCAACTGAGGTCTATAGAGATTAAGTAACTTGCCCAAGACCAGCAGCTAGAAAGTGGTGGTGGCGCAGGGATAGGGGACCAGGGAGTCTGGCTCCTGACACTTCACTCTAATGCCACACCTTTTCTTGATTGTTGATACTTCATTATTTTAACATGTATTTCACTGACTCTTATTGTGGTTAGACTAACTTTATATGTTAAATTCTTCTTTTATGAATTGCCTATTCCTACCCTTTGCCCAGTTTTCTGCTGTGGTACTTTCCTTATTGATCAGTAAGAGTTTCTTGCATTTTATGTTACAAATAGTTTTCCACATGGAAGGAAACCATAAACTAGAAAATAAAAGAGACTGAAAAATAAAACAACAGAAGCAACAGCCAATACCTCTGCTCTTAATAATAAGTACTAAGTCAAGCAACCAATTTGGACTCTAAGATTTAATTTAAAAAACAATACTGTGTATTTTGCACTAGACATAATTAACCCAAAATAAAAGGATCCAGGCTGAAAGTAATATATTGTACAATATCTATGTGTGAAAGGCTAAAATTTCATGAATGAAATCAAAGATCTAAATAAATGAGATATTCCATGTTCATGGATAGGAAGGCTTGATGTTAATACGGTTTCAATTTCTCAACTTGGTCTATAGATTCAACACAATCCCAATCAAAACCCCAGCAAGTTATCTTGTTGATATTGATAACTGATTCCTAAGTTTAAGGCCAAAAAACAAAAACAAAAACAAAAAAAACAAAACAGAATAGCCAACACAGTATTGAAGGAGAAGAAAAAGTTGGAAGACTGACTCTACCTGACTTCAAGACTTGTATTAAAACTACAGCAATCAAGACAGAGTGATATTGGCAAAAGAATAGACAGATCAATGGAACAAAATAGATGGCCTCCAAATAGACCCACTACATATAGTTAACTGATCTTTGACAAAGGGGTAAAGACGAAACAATGGAGAAAAGATGGTCTTTTCAACAAATGGTGCTAGAACAGCTAGACATCCACATGTGGAAAAAATGAATTTAGACACAAACTTTACACTCTTCACAAAAATTAATTCAAAATAAGTCATAGATCTAAATGTAAAAGGTAAAAGTATAAAACTTCTAGAAGATAATATGGGAGAAAATCCTGCTGAACTGGAGTTTAGTGATGAGTTTTTAGATATAATATTAAAATCACAATCACAATCAAATAGGAAAAAATTTTAAACTTTTCTGTGAAAGACACTGTTCAGGGTATGAAAAGACAAGCCACAGACTGGGAGAAAATCTTTGCAAACACGTATTTGATAAAAGACTGATATACAAAATGAACAATAAACTTCTAAAACTCAACAATGAGAAGAAAACAATTGCATTTTTTAAAAAAGGCAAAAGGTCCAAGCATGTGCCTTACCAAAGAATATACATGTGACAAAGAAGCATATAAAAAGATGCTTGACATCATATATCACTAGTGAATGAATTGCAAGTTAAAACAACAACGAGCTACCACTACACATCTAATGAAATGGTGAAATCCCAAAACACCACCAAATGCTGGTGAGCATGTGGAGAAACAAGAACTCTCATTCATTGTTGATGGGAATGCAAAATGGTATAGCCACTCTCAAAGGCAATTTGACAGCTTCTCACAAAGCCAAACATAGCCTTACTGTATGATCCAATAAAACACAATGCAAAATATGAAGAAATGCCAGGAAGGATTGACAAGTTGGTTAAGAGTCTAGTATGTCTTTTCCAGTCCTTGCTGGATAAACTAGACAAAAGACAGGTAAGCATATATTCATAAATAAAATTAATAAGGTTGGTCTAATACATATATATTAATTTTATTTTTGAATGCATGCTTACTTGTCTTTTGTCTAATATATATATTTTACCCAGAAACTATCAAGAACATTTTTCTATAAGCAGCACTCAAAACGACATTCTCTGACCATATGCAATGAAATTAACTGTAGCAATGGTGGGGAATAAAATGTCAGCCTGAGCCCTGGCCAGTGTGGGTCAGTTGGTTGGAGTGTCATTGCATAAACCTAAAGGTCTCAGGTTCAATTCCCCATCAGGGGCCAGGGCACACACCTAGGTTGTGGGTTTGGTCTCTGGTTGGGGTGCATATAAGAAGCAACTGATTGATATTTCTCTCTCATACTGATGTTTCTCTCCCTCTCTTTCTCCCTCTAAAATCAATAAGCATATCCTCAGGTGAGCATTGAATAAGTAAATACACTAAAAAACATGAAAGGGCCCTGGCTGGTGGCACAGTGGATGGGGGTGCTGGCCTGTGAGCCCAAGGGTTGCTGGTTCGGTTCCCAGCTAGGGCACATGGCCAGGTTGCAAGCCAGGTCTCTAGCCAGGTCTGTGGCTGGGGGCAGGTGAGAGGCAACCATACATTGATATTTCTCTCCCTGCCCCTCTCTCTAAAAATAATAAGTAGAATCTTTGAAGAAGAAAAAAATAACATAAAAGGGCATAAAAAATGAATTGAAAAATGGGCAGTGATACCTGGTTCTTAAATAGGCAGTCAGCATTGCAAAAATGTCTGTTCTCTTTAATATACACATTAAATACAAGTCTAATCAAAATTCAATTTCTGCTTTTAAAGAAAGAAAACTTTTATTCTAAAATTCAATTAGATGGATAAATGTATGAGCATATCCAGGAAGTTTAACTTTTGAAAAAATAAGTATGAGTGTTCTATGAGGAAGATTCATAGAATTTTTCACCCAGGTAGCAAAATGTGCTGAAGTCATAGGACTGAAAGATTGATGACACCCCCTTAACAATAGGCAGATTGGTGACACTCCCTTAGCAATAGGCAGATCAGTGGAACAGAAGGGGAAGCCCCTGACTGGCCCACACGTGTGAGAACCTGGACTGCCATCCGGATGGCATCTCAGATCAGTGAGAACAGACTGTTAATAAATGTTAACAGTTAGTGCTTTGGAAAATAAGGCTGCGTACATCACTAATTGTATCCAGAGAAATTTCAGATGAATTTTATTCGTCCATTCAGGCAGCCACAACAGAGTGCCAGACTGCGGCTTAAACAACAGAAATGGACTTTCTCACAGTTCTGGAGGCTGGAAGTCCAAGGTCAAGGTGCCCGCAGGGCTGGTGTTAGGTGAGGCCCCTTTGGTTGCAGACAGCCGCCTTCTCATGAGTTTTCTGTGCTCATTCAAAGAAAAGCTTTCTGGTGTTTATTCCTGTTATAACATACGCAACCCTATAGGATTAAGGCCCCACCCTTATGATCACATTTAACTTTTATTACCCCCTGAAGGCACTATCATCAGATAACTCACTGTGAGCATTATGGCTTTAACATCTGCATTTTGGGAGATACAATTCAGTCTATAACTTGCATTCAAGATTTTAAAATAACAAAACTATAGAAGTACTAGAAAAATAGAAGCAAATGTTTTATAACATGAATATGGAAAGGCCAAATGTGTCACAAAATCCAGTTCGTGAAGTAAAACTTTTGACGGCATTTAAAAATTTTTTAAAGATTTATGTATTTATTATTTTTAGAGAGAGAGGAAGGGAGAGAGGGAGAGAGACATCAATGCACGGTTGCCTTTCACCTACCTCCAGCCATGGACCTGGCTGGAGACCTGGCCCACAACCTGGCCATGTACCCTGATTGGGAATCCAACCAGCGACCCCCGGGTTCGCAGGCCAGCGCCTTATCCATTGTGTTACCAGCCAGGGCTAAAGTTTTTATATGGTAAAATTTCCTAATCAATAAAGTAAAAACAAACAAACAAAAATTTATGATGCAAAACAAAGGGTTAAAAATTGAAAAAGCAAAATCACAGATGTTCTGATAGGTGACAGGCGGATGATGAAAAAGGTCTGGTAAAGGCCAGGGAAGGGATGTAATTAAAATGATTAATGACATTTCTAAAAGAAAATAAATATAAATTCTGTCTTCTGACCCAGCCAGAAGTCCAGGGGTGGTGCATATACATAGATCTGCCGTCCACTATGTCTGGTTGAACTCCGAGGTCACCCTTCCTAGCTCCAACTTTCACTAGTTTACAATTCAGTTCAACCCTCCCCCTTTTTCACAAGCTGTACCTGACATGTTCATCCTTTAGCAATAAACGATTCAGATGATAACTCTCCGCAATCAAATTTAGAAATAAATTTAAAGAACAGGGGATATGAATGAACAGTTCTAGAACAGCTATCAGATAAAAGGAGAAGTAGCTTTGAATTAAATCAAAGCTGCGTTTGAAAAACAAAAAGGACTCTTCCACCTTGAGGGGAGGGGTGTTTGGTTGGGGGTAATGTGGGCACCCCTATTGCCCTGATAATCTCTGAGAAACTACCTCTTTCTGTGTCTCCAACATCCTTTCAGCCCTGCCAGAGAGTAGCTACATGGATAATGACATAATGACACGCACACATGCCTTATATGTAACTGCATCCGTAAAGTCACCTAGCCACAGGCTGGCAGCTATGACTCCTCCTGAGTGACCCAGGTCATTAGTGCTGAGGGCAGCTCAGCAAGAGACATTCCTGGCCCCGTAGGTCCTCTCTAGAGATGCCACTGGCTTTCCAGAACCTGGTAGAGCTGGATTCTACTTGTTATGTTCATTTTTCGATTCTAACTAAGTTCTAGAAGCCTCTTGAGTGACCCATGAGCTTCTGTCACCAAATAAATTACTTACTCTTAGGTGAACTTACTGTACAATGGCAGGATTTTGGCTTCCTCTGTGGAAAATGGGGATATATCAAATGGGAGAGGTGGTCAGAGTCAGAGGACATGTACCAACCTTCTGAAAGGATTTGGTTAAATTGAGGTCCAGGTTGGGTCTGGGTTATTCTACACAAGCTCAGTGAGGGCTTATCTCTTCTAGCGGTGAAGGCTCTAATATAGGCTAACTTGGGAATATTAAAACTCTTTTTCAAGCATCCTAGATTTACCACTCAATGTGTAATCCACTTTTTGTTTGTTTGTTTGTTTAGAGAGAGAGAGGGGAAGGGAGGGAGAAAGAGGGAGAGAAACATCGATATGAGAGACAAACATGTATCGGTTGCCTCTAGCACATGCCCCAACCAGAAACCAAACCCGATACTTAGACATGTGCCCTGACCAGGGATCAAACTGGCAAACTTTTGCTTTGTGAGATGACACCTTGCCAACTGAGCCACACTGGTCAAGGCTGCAATCAACTTTGATGTGAAAAACAACCCCTTCATGCTGATGATAGTAAACAATAGGGAATCCATTATTTGGACATGACTTTAGAATTCAGAGGGGGACCCTCTGTTAGAATACTAGTTTATTCATCCATACCCCCCACTCCTGACTGGATATCACCAGTGGCCAAGGACCACTGGGTGAGCAGAAGCCTGTCCCATTAACCAGCTGTTGAGGATTGCTGGTATCGACCAGGATCAACACAAAGTTGTTGCTGGGATCCCTGGAAGCCATGTCTGCTGCTCTAGCGTCACAGACTAGGTGGCTTCAACAGAAATTATTTTCTCCCAGTTCTGGGGCTGGAAAGTTAGAGACTGGGATGCCAACATGGCCAGGCTCTGGTGAGAGCCCTTGTCCTAGTTTACAGATGGTCGCTGCCGCCTTCTGTGACCTCACATGGCTGGGACAGAGACAGAGCCTCTCTCTGCTGTCTCTTCTTATACATGTACTAATATCATTGATGAGGGTGTGACCTAATCACCTTCCCAAACCTCTCCCCGCAACACTTACTGGAGACTTGAGGCTTCAACATAGGAATGGGGGGTGAGGGGTGTGGATAAACATTTAGCACATGATCTCATAATATGGGAATATCTAGTGATTGCCCTAGGAACTGTGTGTTGATCTCTAATACTTCCCAGTGTTAGAAGAAAGGAGAGACATGCAGTGTTTGCTCAGGCACAGGCCTGAGGGTTCACTGAGGGTGGCCTGCAGAGGGTTTCTTCTGTCGGAGAAGAAGAAGCTCAACTTCATCAGAGACACCTACCCCGGGGGCTGCAGGCCTATGGTGCTCGCCACTATCATCCTGCTTTGTTTTCTTGGGGTGGAGGGAGGAGCAAAGGGAGACATCAAAGACGCATCTAATTGATTCCAAGTATTGTAAGAGAGAAGTGATTGCTGCGATATAGGTGTGAGCCAGCTCTGCTTTAGATGGGAAGGATAAATGCAGTGGGTGTCACCGCCAGGATAGTAATTATGTCATCTGTCTTGTCAGGGAATGTGACAATAGTAATTGCAACATTTTCTCCCATCATTGAAGCTTGTAATTACAGTGAAACTACCGGGATTATGTGCTAACTTGGGCCATTTGGATCACCTCATTTCCTCTGAAACGTGATGGTAAAATTCCACGGTTGTTTCCAGGCTGCCGGCTCTTTTCTTTGATCTTTTTTTTTTCTTTATAACTTTTTATTGAGTCGATTGGGGTAACATTGGTTAATAAAATTATGTAGGTTTCAGGTATACCAGTCTACAATAACTCATCTGTATATTGTATTGTGTGTTCACCACCCCAAGTCTGGTCTCCTTCCATCACCATTTATCCCCTTATTACCTGCTTCTGCCTCCCTGCATTTCCCTTTTCCTCTGGTAATGGCCATGTGCTGTCTGGGTCTGTGAGAGATTTTTTTGCTTAATTCCTTCAGCCCCGTAACTTCCCCCCCCCGCTTCTAACAGCTGTCTGTGGTTTTGTATCGATGAGTCTGTTTCTATTTTGTTTGTTCATTTAATTTTCTTCACTAAATTCCACAGAGAAGTCTTTCTCTGACTGGTTTATTTCACGTAGCATAATGGTCTCCAGACCCATCTGTGCATTCTCAAAGGTAAGATTTTCTTATTTTTTTTACAGTCTCATAGCTTTCCATTTTGTAAATGTACCACAACATTTTGGCCCAGTCATCTACTCATGGGGACTAGGGTTGCTTCCACATCTTGGCTATTGTACATAATCAACATAGAGGTGTGTATATCCTTTTGAATTAGTGTTTTGGGTCTCTTAGGATATATTCCCAGAAGTGGAATCGCTGGGTCAAGAGGCACTTCCATTTTTTGAGGAAACTCCACACTATATTCCTCAGTGGCTGTACCAGCCTACATTCCCACCAACAGTGCACTAGGGATTCCTTTTCTCCATATCCTCACCAACACTTGTTGTTTGCTGATTTGGTAATAATGGCCATTCTGACAGGTGTGAGGTGATACCTCTTTGTGGTTTTAATTTGCATCTCTCTGATGATTAGTGACATTGAGCATTTTTTTCATATGTCTATGGGCTACCTGTTCTCTTTTGAGGTATAAATTTAGGTGGTTTGCCCATTTTTTAATTGGATTTGTTCGTCTTCCTGGTGTTGAGTTAAATTCTTTATATATTTTGGAAATTAACCCCTTATCAGATATATCACTGATGAATACATTCTCCCATTCAATGGGCTGTCTTTTCATTTTGTTGAGGGCTTCTTTTGCTGTACAGGTTTTTGAATTGATACAGTCCCATTTGTTCATTATTTTCTTTTATTTTCCTTGCCCTAGAAGACATATCAGCAAAAATATTGCTGTAAGAGATGTCTGAGATTTTACTGCCTTTATTTTCTTCTAGGATTTTTATGATTTTGCTTCTTATATTTGTCTTTTCTCCATCTTGAGTTTTTCTCATTCGTGGTGTAAATTGTTGGTCTAGTTTGATATTTTTGCATGGACCTGTTCAGTTCTTCCCACACCATTTATTGAAGAAACTGTCTTTACCCCATCGTATGCTCTTGCCTCCTTTGTCAAATATTGATTAATCATATAGGTTTGGGTTGGTTAATCAATATTTGGGCTCTCTATTCTGTTCCATTGATCTACGGTGTATACCTGTTCTTATACCAGTACCAGATTGCTGTAGTTACAATGAACTTATAGTATAGTTTGATGTTAGATATTGTAATCCTTCCAACTTTATTCTTCTTTCTTTTTTTTTTAAAGATTTTATTTCATTATTTTTAGAAAGAGGGGAGGGGAGAGAGGCAGAGAGGGAGAGAGACATCAATGTATGGTTGCCTTTCACTTGCCTTCAGCCACAGACCTGACTGGAGACCTGGTTTGCAACCTGGTTATGTGCCCTGGCTGGGGAATCAAACCTGCAACCTTTGGGTTCGCAAGCTGGTGCCTTATCCACTGTGCTACCAGCCAAGGCTATTCTTCTTTCTTAAGATTGCTAAGTCCCCTGGCTGGTGACACAGTGGATAAGGCACTAGCCTGCGAACCCAAAGGTCACTGGTCTGATTCCCAGCCAGGGCACATAACCAGGTTGCAAGCCAGGTCTCCAGCCAGGTCTGTAGCTGGAGGCAGATGAAAGGCAACTATACATTGATGTCTCTCTCCCTCTCTCTAAAAAATAAAAAATTGCTAAGGCTATATTGAGGTCTCTTTTGGTTCTGTATAAATTTTTGGAATATTTGTTCTAGACCTGTGAAATATGCTGCTGGTATTTTAATAGGAATTATGTTGAATCTATAGATTGCTTTGGGTAATATGGACATTTTAATGACAATTCTTTCAATTCATAAATACTGTATATGCTTTTATTTATCTGTATCTTTCTCAATTTCTTTCTTTAATGTCCTATAGTTTTCCAAGTATAGGTCTTTTACCTCCTTGGTTAAATTAATTCTAGGTATCTTATTTTTGTTGTTGCTGTTGCAATAGTAAATGGCATTGTTTTCTTAGTTTCTTTTTCTTATAGTTTATTAGTGGTGTATAGAAATACCACCACTTTCTGAATATTAGTTTTGTATCCTGCTATTTTGCCAAATTTATTTACTGGTCTGGGTGCATACTGGAGGCAACCAAGTGATGCTTCTCCCTTGCATCAATGTTTCTCTCCTCTCTCTCTCTCTTTAATAGCAATGAAAAAGAAAAAGTCTTCAAGTGAGAAAAAAACAAAAAACAAAGTTCCCTTGATTCCTTTGTTGTATGATGACTTCCTCATTCTTAGATTATCCTTTATGACATCTCAATACTCTGAGTGCATCTAGGAAATCAACATTGCGTGAAAGTGACTTTTAAACTGAACACGTGTTTCCTTATTGTGTATTCAATTCTGTTATATAGGACTCCACTGTGAGTGTGGTTATAACTAAGCAAATGTATCAGTGATCCTCAGGCAAGCTAAGAACAGTTGCTTTTCTTGAAAGAGAAGCTGTGGCATCGGGTACAGTATCACCTTCAGAGATGACAGAAATATCCCTACAGTAGACCTGTGTCAAACCAGCAAGACCAGGCAATAACAGCAACGTTGTAAGGGTGTTGCGGACAGGGGGCTTTGAGGGATGCAGATGTGAGACAGGAACATGGTCCAGCCCCATCTTTCCTTCACCTGCTGTTCCCAGAGCCCCATTTTTTCAGCTCCTACCTCCAGTGCTTTGGCCCTAATAAAGCACCCTCTAGCCACTGCTCTTGGGAAATTGAATGAGTCAACTCCACCCGCATAGATAATGACAGGTATCTGAACAAGTAAACTGATGGAGGGGAAGGAAGCTATAATTATAATTTTACAAAGCAACGCCAGACCAGTGGAGGATGCTGGTGAAAGATAAACTGAGGCACACTAAAAATTTTTTCAGGAGTTGGAGTGCACATCAAAATTATAACTAAAATATAGAACAACCCTCCTCAGAACTGTCAGAAATGGCAGTATGTAGCTGCATGTAAGTCTGACAGCTATGGAACTAAAAAATCCACATCCATCCAGACTGGTATGAGTATTGCAGACACAAAATGGGCTGGTCCCCAACTCACGTGTGGTGAATCAAACTTTGGGAGGGATATCTTGGGAGTGAGGAGTCCCAGTCCCACACCAGGCCCCCTAGTCCAGGGCCCCAGTGCCAGGAAGGTAAGTCCCCACAACTTCTGGCTATAAAAACTAGTGGGGAGTAAGTTAGTGGATCCCCCAAGCAGTTCATCTTAAAGAACCCACACATGGACTCACCTACTCAGATTCACTCCCTCTGAGCTCTAGTCCTGCGGTCACAGCTTAAAGGGAACCGATGGCATATTGTGAGAGGCTAAAGTGCCTGGCATCAGGATGAGCAGAGGCCATTGTCTCTTTTATAAACCCTAACCCCACAGAGCCATGAAGGCAACAGGCTCATGCAGTATCTGAGACTCCATCAACCTAGCTAACACTATTTGTTTGACTCTTCTTGGAAATCCCCAGAGACTCCACCCCACCCAACTTATGGGCCCATGGCAACCTGCTTTTCTATATGAATGCCTGGTCTTGGTGCATGCTGCACATCTTCCTAAGTCCTCTCAAACAAACAACAGTTAGCCTCAATGAGTCCCAGGTCAGCACTAGCAGCAGCCAGCCTAGGTTCACAGTTTGGCTTTGTCTGGGAATCTCCTAGCTCAGCAGAAGCAGCTGCCATCTCAGGTTGCTTTATAGCTCAGGAAGGGTGGCCCTGAGGAAAACAGGTGGGGCTGACCCTCGTCTGAACACCCAGTGGACAGCCACAGACCACCTCAGAGCACCACCACCCTACCCCCACACAGCTGATCCTCCACGAGGATGGAAGTTGGTGGCAAATGGTCACAGCCAGTCCTTGCAACTGACTGACCTGGGTAAATCCCTCCCATTGATCTGCCAATAGCAAGCAAGGCTCAACTCAGCCCACAAGAAGGATGCACCTCCAGTACCCAGCGTGGGTGACAGGGGAGCCTGTGCCACTGGACCCTACAGGACTCCTACTACATTAGGCCACACTACCAAGACATGAAATCAAACCAGCTCTACCTAATACATAGAAACAATGCAGAAAGGCTGCCAAAAGAGGGGAGACAAAGAACCATGGCCCAAATGAAAAAACATAAAAAGTCTAGAAAAAGCTAAACAAAATGGAGATAAGCAATCTTTCAGGTGTAGAGTTCAAAACACTGGTTATAAAGATGGTCAAGGAACTCAGAGAGGACCTCAGCCGCATGAAAAAGATCCAGTCAGAAACAAAGGACACACTAATTGAAATAAAGAAAAATTTACAGGGAAACAACAGTAGAGTGGATAAAGCTAAGAATCAAATCAATGATTTGGAACATAAGGAAGGAAAACCAACCACTCAGAGCAAGAAGAAGAAAAGAGAGCCCAAAAAATGAGGATAATATAAACAGCTCTTGAAACAACACTTTCATCATAGGGGTGTCATAAGGAGAAGAGAAAGAGCAAGAAATAAAAAATTTATTTGAAAAAATAATGAAAGAAAGCTTCCCTAATTTAGTAAAAGAAATAGACATGCAAGTCCAGGAAGTACAGAGAGTCCCAAACAAGATGGATGCAAAGAGACCCACTCCAAGAACCATCATTATTAAAATTCCAAAGGTTAAAAATAGAGAATCTTAAAAGCAGCAAGAGAAAAGCAGTTAGTTATCTACAGGGGAGTTCCCCTAAGACTGTCAGCTGATTTCTCAAATGAAACTTTGCAGGCTAGAAGGGATTGGTAGGAAATATTCAAAGTCATGAGAAGCAGGGACTACAACCAAGATTGCTCTATACAGCAAAGCTATCATTTAGAATCAAAGGACAGATAAAGAGCTTCCCAGCCTAGGTAAAGCTACAGGAGTTCATCATCACCAAGCCATTATTACATGAAATATTAAAGGGACTTATTTAACAAAAAGATCAAAACTATGAACAATCATAAAATGGCAAAAATATGTATCTATCAACAATTGAATCTAAAAAACAAACTAAGCAAACTAGGACAGAGAGCGTTTTGATGGTTACCAGGTGTGTGGGATGTGTGGGAAAATGGATGAAGAAATGAGGAGATTAGGAAATACAAATAGGTAGTTACAGAACAGCCATTGGGATGTCAAGTACAGTGTAGGAAATGAAGTAGCCAAAGAAATTATACGCATGCCCCATGGGCATGAACAGTGGTGGAGGGACCGCCTGAGGGAGTGGGGTGCTGAGGGAGGGGGGTGAAAAGCAGGATAACTATAATAGCATAATCTATACAATATAATTATAAAAGTAAAAATTTTAATCTATTTGAGCATACATTTGTTGGATCAGGCAGCACAAGAAGGTTAGAAATGCCTCACTGATGTGGCTGAAGCAAGGTTTTTACAGAAGAGAGGTGGAAACAAGCAGAGAAAGTACTTGATTGTTTATAGCTTAAGTGGTCACCTTATTCATTTGAAAGCCCAGTTGGCTGTTTGTGATTGGTTGTCCGCAGCTTCACTTTCTCAGGTCCCAGGCAGCCAGTGATTCTGGCTTGGCTTCCAGCTAGCTCATGTGGGAGCCGGACATTGGAGCCACCTCCGTCTGATAAGCTTCTTGTGTAGATACTTTACAGTCACAGCTAGAGGGAGGAGAGTCTTAGAGGTGACTCTGGCCAGGGCATTGGGGAGAGGAAGTGGGATTCCAGCCAAGGAGGTTTACACGTTAGGGTTCCCCTGGTCAGACTAAATGGAAAGACCTAAGAAACTTTAGGTGCGAGACTTGTCTTCTGGCCATGTGAGTTCCCAGGGAGCAGGTTGGTAAGGAGAGAGTGTACTGGTCCCGCAGATGAGAACATTTCAGCTGGAGAGGAGGGAGGTGGTGACTAAGGTTGTGGGAACAGCACTGGCTTTGCTCATAAGGTAGCAGCGAGCCTGCTGCACGCGGGGCGCAGCCTCCTGGCTCCCGGCCACGCACTACTCCTCTCACAGCCACCCGTGTTCCCCTGCCACAGCCACGTGGGCCTCAGGCCACCTCTCTGCCTGCTGCAAGCTTATCCCACTCTTAAGAGATTCCTGCGTGGCATCCTGAAAGCCACTGCAGGTGTTAAACACTCGGGTTCCACCCAACACCATTTACTGAGGATCTAAAATGCTGCCCATCGGGGGATGAGAAGTAACATTGTAGACTTTCAGAGCTAAAGGGACCCTAGAGACCTCTGACTCTCCTGAATTTTACGGATGAGGAGACTGACGCTCAGAGGGGTGGAGTTACTTACCCCAGGTCACACAGCCACCAGCTTAGGGACACAAAGGGAACTGGGATTCTGGTGTCCACTGTCCTCCTTACTCCATTCTACAATCCCGACAAATGCAGGCCCTATCGGTGCAGGTGGCCTCATCAGCTCAACGTTTAGAGATTTTATTTGAGGGAAAAATTCATCACACAGCTCAACCGCAGTGATTTCTAGGAGTCCAACTACAGGAAATCAGAAGAATTTCTGTAAAATGTTGGAAGGTGGGCCCATTTAAAAAACCTAGAGGAACGTGCGTGGCTGTTACGTATGGAAGGCTGTGCATTGTTTCATTCATTTGTTGAGTGAGTTAGACGTGAAATATGCTGTTGTATATATTGCCTCTGACGTGCTGGCCTTGGAACTGCTCTTTGGCAGGGTGGCTCCTATATAGGCCAGCCAAGGGCCAGGTGCATGGCACAGGCCCCTGGGGACAATGAACCATTAACGTCACCTGCCTGTTAAGGAACACTTCTCCGCACCCTCCTTTCTCCCACCCAGCTCCCCTTCTGGGCCCCTACCCATCAGCTCAGGGGCTGTGTCAGTGCACAATTGCTGTGTCTGTCCCAAGCCTCAGAGAAGTAGAGGGAAAACCAAGGTGAAGGAGCTATCTGGTCAGGGAGTGGCTGTCACGAGTTAAGCCTGCCTGCACTATGTAGCTTATGTATCTGTGTTATACATAAATTGTGCTTCTGA
The DNA here is from genome assembly GCA_004026585.1 of Noctilio leporinus. NCBI lineage: Eukaryota > Metazoa > Chordata > Mammalia > Chiroptera > Noctilionidae > Noctilio > Noctilio leporinus. The sequence continues at coordinate 6,651 of PVIW01007249.1, read as the reverse complement.
TATGCATTGTACCGTGTGGGTCATGAGAGTAGATTACAATAAAACAATTAATAATAATAATAATACCTGGCTGGTGGCACAGGGGATAAAGCACTGGCCTGTGAACCCAAAGGTCGCTGGTTCGATTCCCAGCCAAGGCACATAACCAGGTTGCAAGCCAGGTCTCCAGCCAGGTCCATAGCTGGAGGCAGGTGAAAGGCAACCATATATTGATGTCTCTCTCCTCTCTGCCTCTCTCCCTTCCCCTCTCTCTGAAAATAGTGAATAAAATCTTTAAAATGATAATAATAACAATAGTGCAATCAGATGGGCTTGTCCAAGGCCAGCACTCCACTTCATTCATCTAGAAATGGTTTAGTGGAGTGATTATGGGCTGCTGGCCTGGAGACTCCACTCATCACTCAACAGAGAGGAGAGTAGGGATGTCCGGATCGTACCCTCCAGCTGGTGATCTGCCGCCTGGAGCAGCGACTCTTTCCTCCAAAGCAGATGTCACCTCAGGGTTGCACAAAGCCTGTCCCCAGGCTGAGCATGGCCTTGCTATAGGCCATGCACACAGCACAGCCTGTCCTCAGGCTTGTCCACTCTCCACATGGACACTCAGAGCTGGCCCCTCACCATGAGCCTGTGCTGTGTCCCCCACAGGTGTCCCAGGCAGCTGCGGACCTCCTGGCGTACTGTGAGGCCCACATCCGGGAGGACCCTCTTATCATCCCTGTGCCCGCGTCAGAAAACCCATTCCGGGAGAAGAAGTTCTTCTGCACCATCCTCTGACTCCGTCTGCAATGAAGCACCTCCTGTTGTGGAACACCCCATGGGGACCCGCATGCACAGAGCTTTAGGGAAGCCCCTCTGTCCCTGCCCAGCCCTGCCCAGCCCTGCCCAGCCACGGTCATGGGGACCCAGTCTCGTCTGTCCCTTGGTTTTCTTCATTGCATCGATTTCACTTTTTTTCATTTCATTTTCACATTATTTTCTTTATTGATCAAAAAAAAAAAAAAAAAAATAGACATTTTGTAGCCAAATAACAAATGGGCCAAGTGAAAATAAGTATGGATTTAAGGACTTAAATTTTTAAACATCAGCTCCCAAGTGGAACTACATCAAGTTAATACCTTTCAGGGGATAATGTATTGAAAAACTGTACCCAAGCCTCCCCCCTTCCCAATAATCAGTGTTAAGTAAGAGCGCACTTGGACAAACTGAAATGCACAGGTAAAATTTTCACCTCCTTTCCTAGAGAAAGCAGTGCTGGAATGTCTCTAGGGCCTGCCTTTCACCATTCTATTTCAAAAGAAACCACCGCCCTGGCTGGATAGCTCAGTTGGTGAGTGTCATCTCCATTCACCAAGGTTGCAGGTTCAACCCCCCGTCAGGGCACATGCAACAGGCAACCAATAAATGCTAAGTAAGTGGAATAACAAATCAATGTTTCTCTCTCTCCCTCAAATCAATCAATCAAAAAAATTTTAGAAAAAGGAAACAACCAAAAATAATGCACAGCATCCATGGGGTTTTTTGTTTGTTTTTGAGTTTGTTTTCTAAATCCTCACCTGAGGACATGTTTATTAACTTGAGAGAGAGAGGAAGAGAGTGAGAGAAAGATATTGTTTGGTTGCCTCCTGTATGTGCCCCAACTGGGGGTCGAACCTGCAACCTAGGTATGTGCCCTGACCAGGAATTGACCTGTTAACCTTTCAGGGTGCAGGATGATGCTCTAACCAACAGAGCTACCTGGCCAGTGCACACTGATGGTTTTCTGAACACATGTGGCCCAGACCCTGCCCAAGGGCCCAGATCCATTTCCCACGGATTGTCACTGACCACTCTGGAGCTGGTCCTTCTACCATAGACGCAGGGTGGATATCATAGCAAGCCTGGCCATACATGCACGTAGTGACTCCAGCTGCCAAAGGTGCCATGTCCCTTCTCCACATGACACCTCTCCTTGCTGTCCCCTGCCTGGCTCCTCTCAAGTTCTCCCGTGGGCAGTGTCAATGAGGGCCATTCTGGGCTCAACATTGGGTCCTGTGGGGTTTCACCGTCGAGGCCCTGCCCCAAAGGAGCCAGTCGCAGCGACGACAGATCTGGCATTGACAAGCTTTCACTTCCTTAATCCTCCACCAATAAGCAAACACCATGAGTGTATCTGTTTTAAAGAGAGGGAAACTGAGGCACAGGAAAATGATTGTTTCCCCAGGGTGACAGACAGCACGCAGGAAAACTGGGCCTTGAGTACAGGTAGCCTGGCCCGAGCCCTCCCTGAACCCCTGGCCCAGGCTGCCTTCCCGGTCTGCCTGTTTGCAGACCCGCAAACAACCTGAACAACAGCGTGTGAAACACAGTCGCTACAGCTGCTCCGCAGCAGGTACCTCACCCCCCTGCAGTGAGGAGCCTTGTCGGGCCTGTGCCCCTGCAGTTTATGGAAGAAGCCGCGTGGTTGCTCCAGTGAAAGGCTAATCAGCTCTTGGTTTCTCTGAGACAAACGTGCAGGTCCTTCCTGAAATACCCCCACACCAGGCAGAAGAGAGAAGAGACTACCCCATGGGGCAAGGAGAACCTTTTGGGTTCCGGCGGTTGGGGACTGCCTCTGTCCCTGGTCCTGACCGACAAGCCGTGGTGTTTCTGAAACGTTCTAACCTGCCGAGTGGGGCTGAAGGTAATGACTCCTCCCGCCTTTCTGTCTAGGAAGACACAGAGATGAAAGCTGTGACTAGCCTTTAAGACAACTAACTGCACTAAATGTCAAGCTATAATACAGGCAAAACTGCATGGCCTCAAAGATGCCATGGTTCCGTTGGAAGGCTAAGTGTAAAATTGCCCGCAAAGAGGCACATAGAATTCTCAGATCAATTCATGACTCACCACCCTCGTAAATGGTTTTGGTACATTTTTACCCTTCGCTGCTTTTGTTGAAACTCATTCTTTGCTTCATTGAAGCTCCCTGATCATAGCGGTGTTGTTAAATAAGACTTCAAGTCCTTCTTTCTCTCAGTTTATGACCAGGATCTCTTTATTCTGTGGTCCATGTCAACATCGTTACCCTGATAAAACAAAGTACAATTCATCAAAGCACATCAGAGAAGCTGAGAAAGTGGGACAGCCCAGAACTTGGCTAAATTGGCTCAAGGAAAAAAATGTGTTTCCCATTCCCCCATCCATCTTCCTTTTTTCTGTCCGTCCATATTCTGCTGTCCTTCTCCTCTCTTCCTTACATTCCTTCACAACGTCTTTTGTCCTTTTACTGCCCTTTTCCTTACAACCCTATGACCTTTGTGCAGCTTTCCCCTTGAGTGTCCCTGACCTCGAGGCCATCTTCTTATAGGCAGATTCAGTCTTATGAGCTGTGAGATACACAGACCTGTGACTGGTCCCTTGCCCCTTCTAGCTACTGTCAGGAGGTGATTGGCATGGAGTGCACCTGTGGTAGGCAGTTGTCATTGTGCTATTAGGTGCATGTTTCCAGTTTGGATGTCCAGCATCTGACCCCCCTTCCCGTAGGGAGGAATCATCCCTTACACATTAAGTTAGTGGGAAGCAGTGCCTCCCTTTGGATGCTCAAGTGGGAGGTCTTCCCTGTGTCTTGGGAGCACCCCCTTTCTAGCACTGACTGCCAGGGAGTGCCCAGTCACCCACAGTGAGCTATGTGGACTCCTGCTAGGGATGTGACCCCAGAGCCAGTAACACAAATGACAGGGTGCTGAGATTTATCCCATGGCCATTGCAGTGGTCTGGGGGCAACTGTGGCCCAGCAGAGGGGTCTAGGACCACTGTGTCCCCTGGTAACAGTGCCCAGAGATGGAACAGAGCATTTCTGCTTGTTCCTTGGCCCCACAGAGTTCTCTCAGCTCCCACCCATTTTCCTAGGTTTCCTTTCTAGCTTTCTGTCAACTCTTTGAGCCCCCAAGTTCCATCCAATAAATTCCTTATTCTTCCCTGACATAGCTTGGGTTGGATGTACATATTACATGCCCTAAGAAATCCACTCCAAGGTGTATATGTAGCAGAAATGTGTGCATATGTTCACCAGAAGAAATGTACTATCTTCCTAGAAGTGCTGTTCACAATAACCCCAAGCTGGAAGGCACCCACGTGCCCACGTTGAGTGGATAAACAGGTAACATGTTGTGCACTCACATGGTGGAATGCTGTAGGGCATTGAGAATGAATGAACAGTCCTGCAACCACATGCTCTGACGTGGCATGGGCACAGAGGACAAGGAAAGTCCGTGCTGTATCACTCTGTTTCTATCCAGAGTGAGACCCGGGACAGCCCTCTATGCTGTTGCAAGAGGGCTGTTGGTCACTCGTGAGGGGCTGGTAGCCAGGAGGGACACCGGCAGGGCTTCTGGGATATTCTGTTTCTTGTGTCCAGTTTGGGAAAATTCTTTGAGCCGTACACATTACATTTGTGCACTTTTCTGTATGTATGTTATACTTCAATAAAAGTTGGGTTTTGTGGCTAGCAGTCAAGAATGCTACTGTGGTTTTTTTGTCTTTTTTGACACTTTGCTCAACCTTTACTCTTCATGTCTAACATCATCCTGGGGGTACTTCAGAGTACCCCCAGAGTGTACCTCGCAACATTTTGAAATAGGAACTACTTATAATTCACAACTGTCCAGACAGAGAACAGGCTTTGAGTACCGAGCAGACGGTTCCCTGTGAACAGGGTGTGTGAATACCAGGCTGTGGAATCTGTGTCTTTTGGGAAAACAGTGAGGAATCCTACTGGGATTTCCCACTCGGAGCAGCCTCCCTGTGTTACTGAGGGAGGAGGCATCCTCCCAGCTCTTCCTGCCCTTGCCATCCAGGAACAAATGAAGAGGTGGCTGTCACAAAGCCCAAATATCAAACACCACCTCCAGGGAAGGAACTGCACCTGGGCACCAGCTGATGCTGTGATGATGTGCCTCTCCTGAATGTCACCAGTGCCCTGGGCTGCCCAGCCATAGGTACACCATATGCGGAGGCAAGTGGCTTCTTTGACTCTTCCCAGTGGTTCTCAGCCCCTCCCAGGCCTCTGGAGGTTTCTGAGGGTCCGTGGGTCCTGTCTCCTTTGCTCTCAGCTAGGTCATTCTTCTCAGAGCTCTGACAAGTGCAGACCCAGGGGAGAACTGGGACTCTGCTATGTGAGTCATTCTGCATGTCTGCCCCGTGCAGCTCAACCGTGCATCTAAGAGCCATCAGCAGCCTCCCTCTGAGGGAGCCGGGGGAGGGGAGCAAACTGCAGGCCGGAAGCCACTGTGTTTGGTGGCTGTTCAAATTGAAGAGGAACATAATAATGGCAACTAACGTTTTTGTCCTGAGAGGAACACGGACTTGGCTGATAGATTAGACAGAATCCATTTAGACAGAATCCATAGCCTTGAGCCCATCAGGGTGATGAGAAGGCACCAGACCACAGGCAGTTTTTACGGAGGACAGGACGGTGGTCCCTGTGTGTGACCTCTGCAGGCGCACAGCTGAGATCCAAGGCCAGGGAAGATGTGCCAGGTGCTGCCCAGTTTCAGTATTTCCAGAGGTAAGTGTGGGTGAGCTATAAGCCATGTCCAATCCCACTGGTCAGAACCTGATATCCCATCCAATGTCTAATTAAACCTCTACACTTGATACTGTTTTAGCTATCAATAATTCACTAACTTGTAAGATGTTCACATGCAGGTATGGTGAATCTGCGAGTGTTCTTGTAACCACTCATCTTCCAAGGTTCCCCATCTCCAGAGCCCTGCCTGCTCTGGCCCTGTTGTCCTCTCCAGAGTCACCTTCACACTGACCCCTCTACAAAACCCTGTGCTCCAGTCCACCTCCCAGCCCTGCTCTCTGCTGCCTCAGAGCCTTTGCACTTGCTGCCTCCGCTACCCAGTGCACCTCCCTTCACCAGCTCTGCTGATGGTCTAGATTGAGCGTGGCTGAAGGTTCACGCCACTCTGACCTCTCTGACCAAGTCAGGTCTGTGTATAGATTCCGGCTGCACCAAGGGGCTGTCCCTCCAGGACCCTTCTTTGTGACAGTTCCCTGTTTGTGCATGTGATGTCTCAGTGCCCACCGGGCTCCGCTCACCTGTGTCCCCAGCACCTGACATCACCTGGCACATGAGAGGTGCTCAATGAGCAGCAGCCACAGAAAGGCATGAGCATCACTACTCAACCTATTCGACACCGAGTGCTTCTTCCTATTCTTGAGTGAACCACATGGGTGAACCCTCAGAAGACCTGTGAGACAGTCAGCAGGGGAATATTATGCCGGGCACCCAGCAGGGGAGCTCGTGTTTGATCCTCACAAGTGGGAGAGGAACCATCTGTATTCTGCACATTCATCTGATGTCCACGGGGCAGCAGGTTCAGATGAGGAGACTCACCAAGGGGCTGGATTCGAATCCCAGTCACTCCTGACTTGACACCAGCCTATACCTGCCTGTCATCAAACCAAGGCATGTCAAAGATGAAGGTTCTCACCCCCACCCCCGCACATTAGAAGAATATAGCTGCTGGGAAACATTGAAGTACACTCTTGATTTTATATTACGGTTGTGCTATAGGGGCACCTTCACAGTGCAGGTGGCGCCTGTGCAAGTGGACACAGTGCAGGTGGAGGCTGTGCAGGTGGACGCAGTGCAGGTGGATGCAGTGCAGGGGGAGGCTGTGCAGG
>PVIW01007248.1:0-75243 GCA_004026585.1 Noctilio leporinus | reverse complement strand
TTGGTAGAAGCTCAAGAAGCTTGAAGTTCAACCTGTTCACGATACTAATAAACACAAAGCTAAGAGCCGGCTGTCAGGCCTATAGGAGCAGAACCTCTGGTTGACCCCAGGGCATCTGGATTTAGGGTCACTTTTTCCTCTCAGGCCTCTCTAGTCTGATAGGGAAGTTTCTTCCGGTCAGCAGCTTACATTGCAAGTGCAAGGGCTCTGGGCCTGTGCCCCACAGCTAGGGGCCTCCCCTCTGCCAGTGAGAACTGCGGGTGCGTAGGAACCAGCAGCGCTGGGGCCCTGTGGGACAAAGTAATATTTCTTTGCTGTGCTGTTGCTTGAGAGGGCCTGGATGCAAAGGTCAGCTCCTTCACTGTAGTGTTTGCAGCGTCCACTCAGACTTCCCTGAATGGCGATCATCTCGGTCTAAGTTTAAAGGGCAACTGAAGAGGGCCTGTCTGTCTTACTGGTGGTACCTGGAAACTGATTTCATTGTATTAAGTGCACTTCATGTATTTCTAATAAGATGACTTTCCAGAAAGTGAAATTTGTTACGTTCTGGCTTTTAAAAGGTGAAATATAAATAAATTTCATAATTTATCCAACATTTAAGCTGCAGTGCCTGTTTTCATTATTACCACTTTCAAATTCTGGGCCTAGGAGCCTTTAGAAGATTGTCACTCTTTCTTAGGGGAAGTTATTGTTTGTCACAAGTGAGATGGGTCTGCCCCAAGGGTTCATCTGAACATCATGAACTCCTTTTCCACCTCAGCATCCCATATTAATGAGTTGCATTGACTTTAGCTCGTGCATATAACACATTTGCGCTCTCTCACTATCCCACTGTTACCACCATGGTTTCACCTGAGTTGTTGCCACAACTCGCCCTGGGTCTCTAATGTTGCCTGGCTGACACCTAACCCATTCACAACCAAGCAGCCAGGGAGTCATACCCTTTACAACCCTTCAGAGGCTTCAGCCACCCTCTGGCCAAGTCCCAGTATCTTACCATGGCCCTCCAGCCCCAACTCTTGACACGCACTTGAGCCATCTGAGCCTTTCTGTACCTCAAGTGGGTCAGGTCCCCACTTCCCTCTGGAATATTTGGTGTTCCCCCTGCACCGCCCCCTCCCCGCCATCTTTGCCTCTCCACTGCAGTTTGTCTAGATCAGAAGTCATGTATGATGTTATGTAAGATTCTACTTAGAGCACTAATCAGGACAGTTACTCAATTTCTGTATAAATGCCCCGCTAAACTCCAAACTTCCTGAGGTTAGATAGAATTCCAGTTTACCTCTATAACCTCATCACTCAACATTCTGGTTGCCAGATAAAATACAGGACTCCCAGTTATATGTGTATGTCAAATAATACATGTACCAAATATTGCATGGGAGTACAATTTGCCCAAAACGGAATGCCAGGAATATTCATACTGAATTGTTTGAAATTCACATTTAACTGGCTGTCCTGTATTTTTATTGGTTAAGTCTGGAAACCCTACTCTGTATTAATTAGTACACATGCTCTGAACACCTGTGTCAGGCAACTCGCCCTTCCGATTAAATTACAATCTGTGCCATTACTTTGTTTTAAAGGCCACCTCGCGCATTAAGAAATTAACCTCCTGAGGGCAAGGACCACGCCTGTGTGTGCACCACTGTCCTCGCACCTGGCCCGAGTAGACTCGATAGATACTCCTAGAGTTAAAGCGGAACTAAAACGTGACCCTTCAACGGTACTTCCTAACGCGGCCATGCTTCCTGCGCAGGGTTGGGGCTGGTGCAGGGGTAAGGAGGGCCTGAAGGGGGCAGTGTCTCCCCGAGGCACCAAGCAGGAAGCGCTGAAGCCCAGATTCCTCCAGCGGAGGGGGCGGTGCTCCCGCAGGTGGACTCACGAGATGGCCGCCTGCCAGGGCGATGCTCCCGCAGATGCAGGTGGGCCACGAGATGGCCGCTGGCCAGGGCTCCCACAGGTGAGCTCATAAGACGGCCACCATCCAGGGTGCTGCTCCCACAGGTGGACTCACAAGATGGCCGCCCCAGGGGGTGCTGCTTGCGCAAGTGGACTCACAAGATGGCCGCCCACTGAGGAGGTGCTCGCGCATGTACTCACAAGATGGCCGCCCCAGTGGGTGCTGCTCCCGCAGGTGGACTCACAAGATGGCCGCCCCAGGGGTGCTGCTTGGGCAACTGGACTCACAAGATGGCCGCCCGCTAAGGAGGTGCTCGCACAGGTAGACTCATAAGATGGCCACTCAGGTGGGTGCTGCTTCCGCAGGTGAACTCACAAGATGGCCGCTCGAGGGGGCGCTGCTCCCACAAGTGGACTCACAAGATGGCCACCTGTGGGGGGGGTGCTGCTTCCGCAGGTGAACCCACAAGATGGCCACCCCGGTCGGTGCTGCTTCCGCAGGTGAACTCACAAGATGGCCACCTGGAGGGGGTGCTGCTTCCGCAGGTGAACTCACAAGATGGCCACCTGGAGGGGGTGCTGCTTCCGGTGGACTCACAAAATGGCCACCCCAGGGGGTGCTGCTTCCACAGGTGGACTCACAAGATGGCCGACCAGGTGGGTGCTGCTTCCGCAGGTGGACTCACAAGATGGCTGCCCGGGGGGGTACCACTTCCACAGGTGGACTCACAAGATGGCCGCCCCAGGGGGTGCTGCTCCTGCAAGTGGACTAACAAGATGGCCGCCCCAGGGGGTGCTGCTCCCGCAGGTGGACTCACAAGATGGCCGACCCAGTGGGTGCTGCTCGCCCAAGTGGACTCACAAGATGGCCGTCCGCTGGGGTGGTGCTCCTGCAGGTGGCCCACGATATCACTGTTCCCGGGGGCGGTGCTCCCGCAGGTGGCCCACGATATGGCCGTTCGCCGGGGCGGTGCTCCCGCAGGTGGACCGATGAGACGGCTGCTGCCAGGTGGAGGCCTCACATGCCCAGGTCGCCCTCCACGTGATCCCGCATGATCTCTTCCCTTGGTTCCTCCCCTCAGAGCCCGGCCTTCCGCATTCTTAGCTGAGTGTCCCGGGAGGGGCCCAGTTGCGCGCTCTGCGAACAGGGTTATTGACAACGATGCTAACCTTTCTTACCCCTGGTTCCTGGCACCTGCTCTCAAGTTGGATTCAGTGCCCCCTCCTTTAACTCCTGAAAGGTGATCAAAGCCAGGCACTGAGAAAAATCCATCTTGAATCCTCTGAACCAGCCCTGCAGAGGGGACCCTAATATTCCCACTATACCGATGAGGGCGTGGCCGGGTCGATGAGCAATGGCGCAAGTGTTAGGCAGAGGTGACTGATCACCTCCGCACGCAGCACAGCCTCCGGTGCGCAGCCTTCACTCTGCCAGCGTGGGACCTTGGACTAGTTACCCTAACCTCTGTGCCTTGGTTTCCTCGTCCCTAAAACGGGGTTAATAAAAGGGTCTTCCGAGTAGTTGAGGGAACCTAGTGAACTAGTCCAGGTAAAGCATTAGAACAGGGCCTTACACAAAATAAGTGCTTTATCGATGTGAGCTACTGACGTCACCACTTTTTTCTCCTTCATTTCTGAGGCTGCCCAGTGTTCCCCTCACCCAAGCCCCTAGCTGCTGTTTGATGACTCAAAGGTGGTCTTAGGTGAAGCATTTCCCAAACTCAGCCTGAAGACATGACCTACCTGGGAGGCACTTGTGACCAAACACATCCTCAGGCCCCTCCCTTGGACATGCTGGTTAGTGCTTGTGGGTGGGGCCTGGGAACCTGTATCTTTTCAAAGAACCTGGGGTAACTCCGCTTCCTTAGGCTAGTTCGGGAAATAATGTAAGGCATGCTGTAAGGAATCTATTGTAGCCAGGGTGGGGCAGCAACTTGGCTGATGTTTAGAATCAGGTGGACAAGCCTTCAAGGTTGCAAGTAATGCCTTTCATGGTTATAAAAACCCTCTAGAGGCCCTGGCCAGTATGACCTGCCTCAAGCCTTGTCCCAAAAGGTCTGGTTGGATTCCTGGTCAGGGCACATGCCTAGATTGTGGGCTCAGTCCCAAATAGGGGTGTGTCCAAGAGGCAACCCACCCATGTTTCTCTCCCTCTCTTTCTCCCTCCCTTCCCCTCTCTCTGAAAATAAACAAAAATTTTAAAAATAAAAATAAGTGTCACTGGCTCTATTCCTAGTGAGGGCACATGCCTGGGTTTTGGGCCAGGTCCCCAGTTGGGACCATTCAAGAGTCAACCACATTAAAATCTTAAAACATCAAACATGAAATAAAATAATAATAAAAAGACAGAGCAGGAAAATACAAAGAAAAGCCCTGGCTGGTGCTGGCCTTGGAACCAAAAGGTCGTAGGTTCAATGAGATTCCCAGACAGGGCACATGCCTGGGTTGCCGGCCAGGTCCCCAGTTGGGGGCATGAGAGGCAACCAATCAATGCTTCTCACTTGGGTGTTTCTCTTCCTCTACTTCTCCCTCCTATCCCTCTTTCTAAACATAAATAAAATTTTAAAATAGCCCTGGCTGGTGGCTCAGTGGATAAGGCGCTGGCTTGCGAACCCAAAGGTCTCTGGTTTGATTCCCCAGTCAGGGCACAGAACTGGGTTGTAAGCCAGGTCTCCAGCCAGGTCTGTAGCTGGAAAAAGCTGGTGAAAGGCAACCATACATTGTTGTTTCTCTCCCTTTCTTACCCCCTCCCTGTGCTTCTCTCTAAAAATAGTAAATAAATCTTTTAAAAAATAAACATATATGAAACTGGAAACACTGCCCATCATCCTACCCTGTGGCTGACCAGACAACCACTTCCATGTCCTGGGTCACCATAGTTTTGGTTTAAACAAAATGGGCAAATGCTTTACTTCTGGCCTATAACCTGTGATATGTCCGTCAACATCTTTCACGTCAATGTGGTGTGATATTTAATGGCTGTGTGATGCTTCAGGTGAGGGTGGACCTTACATATTTATCGGTGGGTAGTTAGATTGTTTCAGTTTGACTGTTAGAGTGAGCATCCTTACATATGTATCTTTGCCCATTTACCAGAGTACTTTATATGCAGAGCTGCTGGGTCAAATGGAGAGAGTGTGAGAGAGACAGAATTAGGGAGAAACGGAGGCAGTCAGGCAGAGTCAGGGGGGACAGAGAGTCACATCCAAGGAGAGACAGAGATGGAGAGAGGCGAGGAGAAAAAGCAGGATGGGGAGTGATTAGGGGGGACAGAGAAGGAGAAAGAGCACATGGGGAGGGAGAGATTGGGAGAGACCGGGCTACTGCTTGTTCTTCAAGGTGACAGGCAATTTTTCTGAGGTATGGCCGCAAAAATCCAGGCAAAGATGTGACTAATCCGCCTGAAGCACACACCCCACAGATACAATTGTAGATGAGGTCAGAGTCCTTTGTGCAAGGATTTTCATGAAGCCATTGTTCCTGAAAAGCACAAGATGAGAAGCAACCTAATTACCTACTGGTTGGAGATTGTGCTGCAAGTGCTGATAGGAACCCATCTCCAAGTTGGGTGGCCAGATTTAGCCAATAAAAATATACAAGACCCAGTTAAACTTGACTTTCAGAGAAAGAATTAGGTCTGCTTCATGCAGTTCTAGTATATTAAACGCTTATCATTTTGTTTATCTGAAATTTGATTTAATTGGGCACCTGCACTTTATCTGTCGTAGGTCTTAAGCATGTTCATGTTTTGAATACAAATATTGAAGAGAGCGCACATTTTTAAGCTCCATTTGAGCATTTCCCATTTTGAAACATCCTGGCTGTCCCTAAATCCCTAAAGGGCTTGGGGCTGTGTCCGTGCTAGAGGTCTGCCCTCCTGCAGGATTGGCATATCCTGGAACATTCATCTACCCCTGGGCTTGTTCGTCATGGAAGTCGCTGGTCACTGCTGTCCAGAATGCTCTGACTGGTCCATCCTTGTGACCTCGGCCTGGAGTCCACCTGGAGCTCACTTCTCTGACTCTCCCTGGGTCCCTCACCTGTGAGCTTGATGCCGGTGGGGTTCTCTCTGACCTGGCACAGTGGCCCAGCCTACCAGGCCAGGCGTGCTCTGCCACTTGTTCACTGTGACCTCATCACCCTAGTGCTGCTCCTTCGTGTCCTCACCTGTACAATCAGGCTGATAGTCTTGGCTGCCTCGCAGGGCTTGCTGTGGGGGTCAAAGGGACCGATAGGACAAAGGTGGGAAAGGGAGATGACATTAGCATCTCTAGGTGATTTGTTTGCACTGACACAGCTCAAGGACCTCTGGGGTGGGGGTGGGGTTATTTGGGCAAAGGGGACAGCAAGGACAAAGGCGGTGCTATGGAGGCAGAAAGGCCGGCAAGGCTGGATCTGAGGAGCAAGGGTGGGAGGAGGGGTGAGGACCCCAGGATTTTATTTTGTGTTGGAAACAAAGAGCTGACTTTGACCTAAGAACACAGTTCGCTGGCACACTGCCCCCTGCCCTTGCCTCCCACACTCGGTGGTACACAGAAGTCTAGAGGTATCCCAGGGGGGTGCGGGAGGAGGAAGCCCGGGGGCTTTTCCTGGAGATAGGTTCAGCCATCTGCCAGGAAGATGAAGATAACCGGTGCTATCAGCCCAGTCTAGGGCGAGGCTGCCAAGACCCAATTAGTGTGCAAGATAGTCCGCGAGATACTGGCTGTGAGCCCCTGGTGGCAGACACACGGAGATTCACTGGGCAGGGTGCGCTCCTGCACCTCAGGGCTGATGCCAGCGACCTGCCTCAGCCCTCAAGTGCCAGGGCGGACCCCCTAAGGGTGAGGCCGGGCCAGCAGGTGCGGAGAGCTGGTTCGAGGCCCAGTCCCTCCAGCCCCCACCCATCCACCTCTAGGCCTTGGACAACTTCCTTTGAACCCGAGTGCCCACCTTGTTCTGGTTGCCCAACATGGTCTCAAAACTCCCTATGACCTGGGCAAACCACCCCAATTCTTACCCCACGGGTGAGATGAACAAACCGAGTCTCAGAGGCAGTGAATATCCTCCTCAGTGTTGTGGTTGGGCTTTTTCCTGAGAAAGTTTATTGGAAGTGGCGATGCATGTATCTGAAATAGAATATGCATCCCCTTCAAAAGGTGTGGAGAAAGAGAAGCCTCCTTCCCACCCCTGTGTGTCCCCTTCCTACGAAGGAGTCAGATTCTTTGGTCTTTCACACAGCCGGGCCCCCACTGTGGATACTCTGTTTATTTGCTTCTACACAACAAGTGTAGTTGATTTTTATTTTTCCACTTAAAAACCCATCGAGCCCTGGCTGGTGTGGCTCAGTGGATTGAGCGCCAACCTGCGAACCAAAGGGTTACTGGTTTGATTCCCAATCAGGGCACACGCCTAGGTTGCAGTCGGGGGCCCCCCACCATTTGGGGGCATGTGAGAGGCAACCACACATTGATGTTTCTCTTCCTCTCTTTCTCTTCCCTTCCCCTTTCTCTAAAAATAAATATATAAGCCCTGGCTGGTGGCTCAGTGAATAGGTGCTGGCCTGAGAATCCAAAGGTCGCAGGTTCGATTCCCAGCCAGGACACATAACCAGGTTGCAAGCCAGGTCTCCAGCCAGGTCTGTAGCTGGGGGCAGGTGAAAGGCAACCATACATTGATATTTCTCTCCCTCTCTGCCTCTCTCCCTTCCCCTCTCTCTGGAAATAATAAAATCTTTTTAAAAAATTGTTTTTAAATTTAAAATAAAAATCTTAAAAAAAAAAAAAAAAAGACAAAGTCCACCTGTTCATCCATTCAGCTAATATTTGTTCAGCACTTACTATGCACCAGGCCCTGTCCTGGGTGCGCAGGTCATAGCACCGAACAAGATGGACGTTCCTGCCCAGGTGGGGCTGTGTTGAGCAAAGAGTGGATATTTCAGTTTTGCAGGCCTCAGTGGGTATTTATATGAAGTGAATTTCCACATTTTTTTATTTGATAAAGTTCAAAATATATTTTTTAATTAAAAAATTTTAAAGGATTTTATTTATTATTTCTAGAGAGAGGGGAAGGGAGGTAGGAAGGAAGGGAGAAAAACATCAATGTGTGGTTGCCTTTCACCAGCCTGACCTGGCTGGAGACCTGGCTTGCAACCTGGTTATATGCCCTGGCTGGGAATCAAACCAGCGACCCTGGGGTTCACAGGCCAGCGCCTACCCACTGAGCCGCATCGGCCAGGTAATGCTATTTAAATACACATATTTTTGTAGTATAGGTCCATGGATGAGAATGGAATTTTTCAAAATTCTCTTTTGAAGATTAACATTGTTCTGTAATTGGGTCTCCCCATTAGTGTGTCCTAATCTCAAATCCATTGCAAGTGTTCATCTGTAAAAGCCGATCTAGGCTCAAGAGCCATACAAAACCCCTCAGGCAGATTTGGCTGGGGGGCTGCAGTTGGCAGAACTCTGCTCTACAGGGGCAATCGGCAACATAAGTAAAACATACACTGTGTCAAATGGTGGTGTGTGCTGGGGAGAAAAATGAAGCAGGGAGGCCGGGTCAGGCCACCTGGGACAAGAACTTTCAGGGGAAAGGAAACTTCAGATGCAAGGTCGCTGAGGCTGGGGCAGGTTGGGTGGGGTCCCATGCTGCCCGAGCCTTGTCTCGGGGGCTGGGTGAACTCGGAGGGGACACAAGGGGTCAGACCCGGATCCGCAGACAGGCTCCCACATTTAAACAGCTGCAAAATATCCCACTGGTTTTACTTAACAAATCCTCTGATGGACAACTTGGCTAGGCTCTGAACTAAGTTAATGAAGTTAATGCTTGCAAATAATAGTTTAAAACATGTGAGACATGGGAAAGGGCAGGGAGTGAATCTCCCCCCCACCCCTGCCCTGCGGCCACCAGGTGATATCTGTTTCTAAGAAGTACCTACATACCCTTCCCTTTTCTCTGCAAACAGGATCATGTTGTACATGCCGTTTTGCACCTTTTTACCACTTAATTCCTTGACATGATGCCACATCCATTTCAGATCGAGCTTTCTCCTTTGTGATAGGTGGGGAATATGACTGCAGCCTAATGTATTAGCTGGTCTCTCTGTGGGCCTTTGCCTCCAGGACAAGAACCTGGTACAAAGCAGGTGCTCAGCAAACGGGAAAGAATGGGCTTGTACCTCTTTTGGTGGAGCCCCCAGCTCTAGACCACGCCCAACCAACATGGACCCAGAAACTTCCCCTGACAACCATTTGTATCTTTGGATAGTGACTGATCATCAGGCCCAAGGCTGAATCTCTCTTTGTTTTCAGGAGGGTGTGAGACACTTAAAAGGTTTTTGTTTTTTAAGCCAAGGATAAAGGTGGAGGTTGAACCTTGACTCATTCCTCGAACTTTCCAAAGACAATGTATTCTCCCCAGTGGGGGTGAACACTGACACTGATAGATTCACTCACTGATTAATGAATTAATCAGCAGGAGCCAGGTAGCTTCATATGCAAAGAGCTCTTAGCAATTAAGAATTTCATCCACTGGGTGACCAAAGCACAAGAAAGCATAGTTCAGAATGTACAAGTAGCTTTGCAGTATGTTAAAAACAAAACAAAACAAAACAAAATGCTCATGTGAAATATAAATTGCAATGGGAGCTCTCACTTTCCCTCTGCAGCTAGGCAAAGATAAAACACACAATACCCTACCTCCCCCAGGTTTCTTCGAAGGTCCCTCACCTCCCTCCCTGCTGATGGATGTGTCATTTAGTTTAACCTTTTGGAAGGACACCTGGACAAATCTACGAACATCTTATATAACATACCTTTGACCCGGAATACAAAGGTATGTGTACAAGATACTTAATTGAAATTGCCAGCTTGTTTCTAGTAGCAAAAAAATTGTGATCTAACCTAAATGCTCATCGCCTTGTTAGATAAATTGTGTGATCGTGGTCTAATCCTTACAGTGAATGTCTGCAGTCCTGCAAAAGATAGCTCCATGTAATAATATGTAACAATTTTTCAAGACACTGACTAGCTACTCCTAAGGAAAAAGCAAGGTGCAGGCTAGCATGCAGGGTCCTGCTTATGTTAGGTAAAGAAGGGGTGTATCAATGTATCTTCTCGTTTCCATAGAGACCATCTCTGGGCCCTGGCTGGTGGCACAGTGGATAAGGCACGGCCTGCAAACCCAAAGGTTACTGGTTAAATCC
The DNA here is from genome assembly GCA_004026585.1 of Noctilio leporinus. NCBI lineage: Eukaryota > Metazoa > Chordata > Mammalia > Chiroptera > Noctilionidae > Noctilio > Noctilio leporinus. The sequence continues at coordinate 65,156 of PVIW01007248.1, read as the reverse complement.
CCAGCCAGGGCACATAACCAGGTTGCAACCCAGGTCTCCAGACAGGTTGGTAGCTGGAGGCAGGTGACAGGCATCCATACATTGATGTTTCTCTCCCTCTCTGCCTCTCTCCCTTCCCCTCTCTCTGGAAATAATAAATAAAATCTTAAAAAAAAAATTAAATTAAATTAAAAAAGACCATCTCTGAAGGGTCAAACAAGATACTGCTGAAATTAGTTGCCTTTGGGGAAGAACGTGGAGATCTGGGATGGAGGTAGGCTTTGTTTTTGGTTGGTTGGTGGTCAACCTCATTATTTAGTTCTTGTGTTTGTTTGGGGGGAATGGACACCTGCGGAAGATGCAGGGCTGTGGTCAAATTTCTCTTTCTCTCAGAGGCCCTTCCCTGTTAGCATAATCCCACACTGCTCTCCAACGCAGCTGTACCAGCTCTTACCCCCTTGAAGGTACTGCGCCCCAGCCAGCAGGGGACCCCGCGAAGGCAGGCCAGGGGTCCGCAGGTCCCGACAGCCCTGCGGCGGAGCCCTCCCAGTTCTCGGAGGACCTGGTACCACCGTGCGGCCTCGTCTTCCCCTGCAGTCCTGGGGCTTCGTCCAGAGCCCACTTCTATCTTGACCTCCTTTTAGCCTACGTGAGGGAGGGGGGAGGTGAAGACTGGCCCGGAGCAGGGAAGGCAGGGCCCTTGAATCAGAAGGGAGGGGCAGCGCAGATCCAGGAATGCCTCTTTCCCAGCTCACACCCGCTCCGGGCGTAGGTGCCTAAGGAAAATGGAAAGGCGGGGGCCCGCGATGGTGTTTTTGAGAACTAGGGGCCTCTGGGCTCTTCACCCAATCCCGCATCTCCGCAACTAGGAGTCACCCACGCTGGGAGAGGCTGGGTAACCCGCTCAGGGTGACTTGGAGGACGTTGAGCTGGGAATCAGTCATTCACTAAGTTCTGGATTGAGCCTCTATGAAATGCTGTGAAGGGAAGTGAAGAGGGTAATGGGATTTTAAAAAGTGGTGTTGGGGGCCCCCGGGTCCTACCTTGGCTAGGGTGGGGAATCAGGACAGGCTTCCTTGAGGAGGTGACTTAAATTTTGTTGCTTGGGAAATATATAATTTATAGCAGAAGTGTTTAAGTTGCGTGCATTCTGTTTAAAGGCTACTGATAACGATCTTTCTGCATTTAAGAAACAACTTGAGCCTGCGAACCCAAAAGTCGTTCCTTGATTCCCAGCCAGGGCACATAACCAGGTTGCAAGCCAGGTCTCCAGCCAGGTCCATGGCTGGAGGCAGGTGAAAGGCAACCACACATTGATGTTTCTCTCTCTCCCTACCTCTCTCCCTTCCCTTCTCTCTGGAAATAATAATAAATAAAATCTTTAAAAGAAAAGAAAAGAAAAGAAACAGGATGACCAAGAACTCCAGGAGCCCCTCTTCCCCCAACTAAATGTATTAAACATTTCCTGACTTTATAGTTTTACCACCTCCATATCTGCCCCTATACAATACAGGTTTGGTTTGCCTGCTTTTGAAACTTAGTACATCCAACTAACTGTATGCATTTATTTAGCTAGTACATCCAACTAACTGTATGCATTTATTTAGCTATGACAACTCTTTTGCTTAACATTATGGGCTTTTTTCTTTTAGTTTTATTGCGGTATAATTGACAAGTAAAATTGTAACATGTTTTAAATATACAATGTGATAGGTTTTCCTTCTATTCCTCCATTCCTCTGTGACTTATTTTATCTTTCTTTTTTTAAATTTATTTTTCAATTATAGTTGACCTACAATATTATGTTAGTTTCCGTTGTAAAACGCAGTGGTTAGACATTTATATAGCATGCAAAGTGATCATCCCAATAACTCAAGTACCCATCTGTGTTCGTACATAGCTTTTACAATATTTTGACTATATCCTCTATGCTGTGCTGTATTTTATTATTGACTGTATTCCCTAGTATGTAAATCCCCATGACATTTTTTAATAACTGGCAATTTGTACTTCTTAATCTTTTTTACTTTTTTTTTTTTTTTTTTGCCCATCCCCACACCCTCTTTCATCTGTAACCATTAGTTTGTGCTTTGTATCTATGAGTTTCTATTTTTTAGATTGCATAAATGAAATCACATATGCTATTTGTCTTTGTCTGTCTGACTTATTTCATTTAGCATAATACCCTCTAGGTCCATCCATGTTGCAAATGGCAAGATTTCATTCTTTTCTTATGGCTGAATAACATTCCATTGTATCTATGTACCACCACTTCTTTTTCCATTTGCCTATCCATGGGCACCTAGGTTGCATCCATATCTTGGCTATTGAGATGATGCTGCAGTGAACAGAATGGGATCATATATCTTTCTAAACTAGTGTTTTCAGTTTCTTCAGATAAATACCTGGAAATGGAATTGCTGAGTCACATGGTGGTTCTTTTTTTTTTTTTTTTTTTTTTTTTTTTTTTTTTTTTTTTTTTTTTTTTTTTTTCTTTTTTTTTTGGAGGAACCTCCCTACTGTTTTCCATAGAGGTTGCACTAACTTACTACCCTACCAGCGGTGCGTTAGGGGTTCCTTTTCTCCACATCCTTACCAACACTTGTTTGTAAAACTGTTTTCGAGATTTATTCCTGTAACTACATGGAGTGGTAGGGTGTTTGCTGTTGTTGTTTTTCCAGTCTATTGATTTTAGAAAGCTAGAAAGAGAGAAGCATCAACCCATTGCTCCACCTATTCATGCATTCACTCGTCCACCCTTGTATGTGCTCTGACCAGGGATCAGCCCCAAAACCTTGGCATATCAAGATGATCTCACCAACAGTGCTGCCTGGCCAGTTTATTTTTCATGCCATGTAGTGCAGCATTATTAGATTGTATTATGCTTTATTAACCCATTCTACTGTTGACATTCAGGTTGTTTCCAGTTGTTTTGCTCTCAGGAACAAGGGTGCAATGAACGTGCTCTTGTCTTTTCTGAGTTTATGGCTGAGCATCAGTTCTCAACTTCCACTGCTCATTAGACTCCCCTGTGGAGTTTTTAAAGGTGCTAATGCCAGAGACCCCACCCACCCTATCAGACTGATGAAATCAGGATGTCTGTGGGGATGGGGCCCCGCGATAGAGTTGACTTGGGAGGATTCTGGGAGGAGGAATGTCACCTGTTCCTAGCTCATGGCAGAGTCTTCCCAAGTGGCCGTGCCCATTGACACTTCCCCCAGCATGCAACAAAGGTCCTGCTGTCCTCACATCCTCATCAACACTTGATATTGACAAAATTTTACCTTTCTGTCCTTCTGATGGGTGTGAAATTGTATCTCACTGTGGTTTTAATTTGCATTCCTTTCATTACTGGTGAAACTGAGCAGTTGGTGAAATTAATGCTGAAGCGGAGACTGCGAGGGAGCCAGCCAGGGGAAGACCTGGGGGAAGAGAGGTTTGGGGAACCGGGAGGAGGGCAGGTGCCAAGGCCTGTGCTGGGCAAGGGCTGGGATGTGAGGAAAGGAAAGCAGTGGGCGGGTAATCAGTATGCATGGGGAGGGGAAGAGGGGCACCAGACAAGGTCAGCGGAGGTGAGGACAGGGTGGAGGGCTGTGGTGAGGACTTGTGCATTTCCTCTGGGCTGACGGCAGCATGAGAGGGTCTGAGCACCGGGACGTAGCCTTACCAGCTGTGGCTGCATGTGGAGGGAGAGTCATGATTGGAACTACATAGACATTGGAGAGAAGTGTGTTCTTAGTAATGACCACATATATAGCTTGTCTCCCCCACCCTCCCCTGGACTCACCCCATAAGAACCAGGGTAAGGACAATTATTTTGTTCACAGTTGTTTTATCCCCAGCACCCACTGACCCCAACAATGGTCCCTACCTTCATTCTAGGCGGTGGGTGGAGGGACTTACAGGTTTTCATAGTCCTTGATTCACAGGTGGAACCAAGTTAGACCCACACCCCAGGCCTGACACGGCCCCATCTGGAGTCAGTGGGCACACAGAAGAGTTAGGCGTGAGGGTACAGCTTCCCTAGGCCCACCCCACATTGGATCAGTCAGTGCCCCCTGTGGAGCCCAGGGTTAGATCCTCTAGATACAGAGGACTGACAGTCCCCAGACAGGTGAGACCTGCCGGGCACCCACACTTCCCTGCGACTTTCTCCCACCGGCCCAGAGTGATCTTTCTCAATGAAACTCATACAGATCCCAAAATGGCTGAAAAATCCTTCCTTGTCTCTCCAGTGTCCTTGGGGCAAAGTCCAAAATCCTCCAGACCCTGGAGGCGCAGCAGATCTGACCCCTCCCGGCCCGCCTACCCCACCCCCATCTCTGGGAACTTCTCTCAACTGCCGTAGTTACCGATTCCTATTATTTCAGGCCTATTCCGTCTGCATTTTTGCGTTTCTCCTAAGAAGTTGCCCTACCGCGCCTGTCAGGTGACGGGCCTCTTCTTGACTGTCCCAGCGCCCTGTGACCTTCCCCTGCCCCCATCAAAGCACACTTTCGTTTGCATTGTAATTGTTTACTTCGTCTGTCTCCCCTACCGGACGGTGAGCTAGCTGGCCTTCGGCAGAGACCCCAGAGTGTTTTGTTCAGGGCCGAGTCCACAGCTTCGAGACCCGTGCCTGGCGCATAGTGGGCGCTCAGCAAACAGTTGCTAAGTGAACGCACGAACGCATTCTGCTAGATGATGCCAGATAGCTTTGCACAAAATAAAAAGAAAAGCTGTGGCGTTTCACACGGCGAGCAGCCACATGAAGGTGTCCCTCGCACACTCCCCGGTGCTGTGTTTTTTCCTCGTCTGTTCCACCTTCTTTGCGAAGCGTCAGCCGGGCGGAGGAAAGTTTCGCCCCCTCCCCAAGCCAGAGGCGCAGGCGGTGGCGGTTTCGGGACTCCAGGTGCCCGGACCGTGGTGCACACGACACCAGGGGGCGCCAGAGGCGGGCGACCGCGCGGCGCTGAGCCGGCCAGGACACGGGGTCCCGCAGAGGGTCCCGCCTAGCCTGGGGCTCCCGAGGCTCGGCGCCCGCCCCTCCCCACCCCGGCCCACCCCGCCCGGTCGGCTCGCCGCGGAGCGGTCAGCACAGCGCCCGTAGCCGGACGTTGGAGCTGCCCCCGCCCGGTGCCCAGCGCCACGCGGCGCGAGCCCCGCCAGCCGTCGCGCACCTGCTTGGGGTGTGGCATCCGGGAAGGCGCTGCTCCATTGGCGCAGAGGTGACAAAGGCCACGCCCCCGAGACTGGCGTACTTAAGGAGTTGGCGGCGCGGCTCCGCTCGCAGTGCATCGGCTCGGCCTCGCGGGAGACTGTCCTTGCGACGCCAGCGCGGCACGGCGACCCCGGCTTGCTTTGGCCACCATGCCGCGCTCTTTCCTCGTCCGGAAGCCTGCTTGCTCCCGCCGGAGGCCCAACTACAGCGAGCTGGACGACTCCTGTCCCGGTGGGTGGACGTGGCCCCTGGGGGTGGGCGTTTAGGGGAGGCAGGCGAAGGCGATCCTTTAGGGGAGCGAACCTGGGGACAAGGGCGAGGGGCCGAAAGCGAGTCAAAGGCCTCGGCGCGGGGCAATGCGAAGAGGGGTGGAAGGAGCCCGCGGCAGGTGGATCGGCGGTTGGGGGAGGGTTTTTAGAAGGCGGCGGTCTTGTTTGCGCGCTGCTCTTACCCGCCCGGGGAGCCCCGCCAGTGAGGAATGAGAGCGGGCACTTCTTTGGGAGACGCACGGGTCAGGGCTGGGAAGAGTCCGGAGTCCCGGGGGTTTGGGGATGGGGAGGAGGGTGGAGAAGAGGCGCCTCTGAGAAGGGGCAGCGTGGCTGTTGCCTTCGACTTGGAGTGATTGGGAGCTGGGGGGCTGGGGTCTTGCCTTCGGGCTAGGGACTTGGTGAAGTCCAAGGAATCGCCTTCTTTAACTGGGGCTGAGAAGGGGGGATCCTTCCTGTAAGATCTGGAGGCTGAGTGGAGGAGCCGGGACGGGGGTGAGGAGGCGGCTCCCGGAGGGCAGGAACGTGTCTCTCCGAGGCTTTGGCTTATCTGTTAAGCGTTGCGCGTCCGCCCCATTCAGCCCGTGGCCCTCGGCAGGCTAGTGTTTGTTGACTGACCGAACGATCGAACACCTGACCTGCCTTTCTCTCCCTCTCTCCTCAGAGTTTTCCTTCCAGCAGCCCTACGACCAGGCTCACCTGCTGGCGGCCATCCCGCCTCCCGAGGTCCTCAACCCCACGGCCTCACTGCCCACGCTTATCTGGGACTCTCTGCTGGCACCCCAAGCCCAGCCGATTGGCTGGGCCTCCCTTCTGCCCCAGGAGATCCCCAAGGCTGTGGAGCTGACCTCCCTGTCAGACGAGGACAGTGGGAAGGGCTCCCAGCCCCCCAGCCCACCCTCACCAGCTCCTTCCTCCTTCTCGTCCACCTCAGCCTCCTCCCTGGAGGCTGAAGGTTACATTGCCTTCCCAGTCTTGGGCCCTCTGCCCAAGCAGCTGTCCCGGCTCTCGGGGGCCAAGGACCCCCAGGCCCGCAAGGCCTTCAACTGCAAATACTGCAACAAGGAGTACATCAGCCTGGGTGCCCTCAAGATGCACATCCGAAGCCACACCCTGCCCTGTGTGTGTGGCACCTGCGGGAAGGCCTTCTCCCGGCCCTGGCTGCTTCAGGGCCATGTCCGGACCCACACCGGTGAGTGCCCCGGGCTGGCTGCCCTTCTCCCGTCCCTGCTGCCTTCTTCTTTACCACTCCGGGGAGCCTGGGTTTGCTGTCATGTTCAGATGGTAGAACTGAGCCTTCGGACTTACAGCTCAGGAGTTGAGGGTCCCGGTTCTCTGAAATGCAAGTACCCCTGCAGTCGCACTTGCTTAGCCAAATGGGTTGGCGCTGGATGTAGTAAAGGTGCCACCAACACCTTGCTGTCAGGGCCAGGTGTGAAAGGGGCCCTTCCTGCACCCCCCTCCCCCAGCCCACCCTCACCTCAGCCCAGCAGGATGTTCCTGGAGGCCCCCACCTGGCTCTGAGAACTTCCTCACACCTTGGGCTAGTGTTTCACTCCAGCCTCAGTTTCTTCATCTGTAAATTGAGCATAGGATATCCTGAGGGTGGGGGTTTTCTGTGTGGGTTAAATGAAAGGAAGGCTACAGAAACACCTGGGGTGGGCTTCATACAGGATCGGCCTGCACAAAAATGGTAGTTGGTATTTGTTCTGTTTCCCACCTGTGTGACCTTTAACAGGTGATTTAACTTCTGGGAACCTCAGGATTATGACTGAATAGTCGTATAAAGTGGGTTATGATGGTGCTTGATAGGGTGGCTATCAAGATTCAAGGGCTGTTTGATCATCTTATAATGTTATTATGATGGTTCTCAGATCTGCTCTCCCCACCCCCACATTGAATAGATAAATTCAATCTTATCATGCAGACCCACCTTAGCTGTCAGAAAACATGATTATGTTTTAAAAACATAATACCAGGCCCTGGCTGGGCAGCTCAGTTGATTGGAACTTCGTCCTGATGCACCAGGGTTGATATTTGGGGCTGCTTTCTATTTTTTTTACTAAAAAGAAAGTGTGTTTTTTTTTGTTGTTGTTTTAGAGCAAAATCTCAATTTGTTGTTCCACTTATCTGTGCAGTCAGTGGTTGATCCTTGTATGTGCTCTGACTGGGAATCGAACCTATAACCTTAGTGTATTGGGACAACACTCCAACCAAGTGAGCTACCCAGCCAGGGCTTGGGGCTGCTTTATAGAGTGACTGTTGAGGGATAAGGTTCAAGGGTCATATTATCAAGCTTTGGGGTCAAGCTGTCCAGTTGGACACTCAGTTCTGGCATTTCCTGGCCCAGGGGCTGACCTCTGAGCCATGAGGGTCAATGGAATGGTTTGTGAGTAATGCATTCTGTAATGCATTTTGCAGGCATTATTGGTGTCCCTACACTCCTACAAGTGGCCCTGGCACCCTCCCCAAGTTTCTGACTATTGCTGCCTACCTAGCTCTGTCACTTAGTGCACAAATGGCCCTGATTTTAATATGTAAAAATCCAACTGTCTTCTGGCCTCTGTCCTACCCGGAGTACCTACCCAGCTGTTGGGGTTCTGTTGGGGGTTGAAGCCATGGGTTGCCCCCCCTTCTCTGGTCTCTTAGGACAGTATTTTAATGTAAAGGCATGGCTCAGACACAAAAGGCTTGTTGAAATTCACCATCACCATCCTCATTGACACCCATTGTGTGCCTTAATGGTGGCCCCAGTGGGTGGGGGCTGGCTGGGCGGAGCAGGTGCATAGGGCAGGGTGCCCAGCACCTGTTCTGGGCCGCAGCTGCTGGCCCGCAGCGTGTCAGGCCCCTTTAATCCGGGGAGTATCGCATGTACAGTGTCCCGCTCGGCGGCCTTTGTCCCTGCCGGCCTGGTGCCGATTTCACACTCGCCAGGAGCACCATAAAGGCGTCTGGGGGTGAGGGCTCCGTGTGGGGTGGAGTCTGTGCCTCCTGCTTCTGCACAAATCTCCACCCCATCACTTCCTCCAAGGCTGCCTTCCTCCGCTGTTCAGGCTTCTCACCCGGAGCGTGAAGGTGGTGCATTTGCGTGGGGTCAGCGCTCCTGGCTCCCTCCACCTGGGTTAATGCCATGACTCCAGCAGCAGCCTCAAGAGGGAGGTGCCGTACCCCCACCTTACAGATGAGGAAACTGAGGCACAGAGGTTCCTTTCCCAAACCAAGGGCTTCTTCACTGGGGAGCTGGCTCTTTGTGCCTTGGGGAGTATAGACCTCTACCCCATTTACCAGATCTGCTCACAGTAAGCTCTTTGTTCATAAACGAGTGCGTGAATGAGGAAGAACTTCATTTGGACCTTGTAGAATGCGGTCATCGGACCACTTCGGGCTTGGTATGCAGCAGGTGCTCACTAACAACAGGGCTAGGTGGCCCCTGTCTGCCCTGGGACACTGAACCTTCAGCCTGTGACTTCGGGACCCTCCCCTTCCCAGTGCCCAGTAAGCTGAGGCAATTCATTCATTCTCCACGCCTCTCTCTCGAATTCTGGTGCTGGGGTTTAACTAGAGGGCCAGGGTCTGGGGGACTGAGCAGGGGAGGGAAGGAGAATCCTGTTGTTTGGAAAAGACAAACAACAGGATATAATGTAATATAATATGGTATAATAGTGCCCAGCACCTAGTGGGACCTGGATGAGTATTTGTTCAGTGAGTTACCCTTCTGACTTGTTACCTGGAAAGTGCTGCATCCCTAAGAAAAACAAAAGAAAACATAACATCAGTGTTTGGGGGCTGTGACCTAGATCCTCTTGGTTGGGGCAGGATTTATGAAAAGTTGGTGAGCAGGGTAACCTGGCAGTGATCGATGCCTTTCTCTGAGGCCTTAAAAAACCCTTATTCAATCATCAAGCACTTATTGAGCTCTTGCTGTGTACCCCACCCTGTGTATAAGACTCTCAGTCCTGGTCAGGCGAGTGACATGAGGGTCACAGGTGGGGAGGGGTTTTTAACAAGTCCTAAGGTAAAAGGTTCCTGTAGCCCCTTGAGGGGCCCGGCCCCTGGACTGGAGGCTTGGAATGGGTTCAGGGGAGGCATTGTCCCCACGGGACTCAGGCTGCTCTGGGGACAGACAGGAGACTTGAAATTACCAAGTGGGATCAGCTTCCTTTTGGCCCAGAGCAGCAGCCCTCACGGCTGGCTCTCGGGCTTTGCCCCCAGATGCAGCAAATTCAGGAGTAATAATAAGGAACCCCCCAACACACACAGCTTTCTTAGCGGAGACTCCCACCGTCTGTGGGGCAGTGAACATCAAGGATGTGGGCAGCCCTGCACATGCCACTTAGAGTCTCTGCCTCAGCGTCACCACCTCTCCCTGAGGCCACAGTGGGGTTTAAAGGTGCAGGGTGAAATGCCTAGACTGGGCAGAGCCCCCGAACAGTCACCACCAGGCCCTTACACGCGGGGTATGGCCTGGCTTTTCAGGGTCATGGGGCTCCTGGGTCATGGGGTGAGCAGGGCTCTTGAGCCTGGGGCTGGAGGAGTAGGGGTTCCGGGAAAGGTCAGCTGCTGTCCCGGGCAGCCCGGCAGCCTGCTGATGGCCTCCCGCGTTCTCTCCCCAGGGGAGAAGCCCTTCTCCTGCTCCCACTGCAGCCGCGCCTTCGCCGACCGCTCCAACCTGCGGGCCCACCTGCAGACCCACTCAGATGTCAAGAAGTACCAGTGCAAGACCTGCTCCCGCACCTTCTCCCGCATGTCCCTGCTGCACAAGCACCAGGAGTCCGGCTGCTCCGGGGGTCCCCGCTGACCTCCGAGGCTCCTTCTGCCTCTCCAGACCCTCCCCTTGCAGCGACCTCCCCCAGCTCTGGAGGGAAGGACCCCCACATCCTTCTCACCGCCATGGAATTCCCTCCCGGACTCCCCTTGTGGCCATATCGGCCCCAGGGACTCTGAGGACCATTTTCCAGTAGGTGCCTGCTCCGGGCCCCAGCTGGCTCCGGTGGCTGACGGCAGGGTGGCCCCTTCCGGCAGCCACTGCCCCCGAGCCTTCTGGAGTGGCCCTTGCTGCGTGGGCTTGTGTATCCAAGCTGTTTGGATACAGCTGCTTGGAGAGCTACGGGACAAAAGCCAACAGACTGATAGGAGGCTCCCACCCACTCAGAGGACCCCACTCCTCCCCACCCTAGGAACCCTCAGGCCACGTCTCCAAGGGGTGTGAGTAACCGCAATAATCCACCCCAGGGGCACCCACGGGCCTGCGGGGGCGTTGCTGACTGAGGATACTTGTAGACCCCAGGATGCCCCCGGGGCCTGGGCAGCTATTTCAGCCTCCAGCTTGTCGTGGTGGCACCTGTTTCAGGGGCAATTTAACAGCGTCTCAAAAGGGAATGTGAGTAGTTGCCGTCACATGTCGGGAGCCCAAGTCGGGTGCTATGGCCCAACCAATGCGTCTCCCAGAACTATTTTCAGGGCCCAGGAGGAAGATGTTTACATTTTTTAAAGGTACACTGGTATTTATATTGCAAGCAACATTTTGTACTAAGGAAACATTTTGTATAGTTATATGTACAGTTTATTTGATATTCAATAAAGCGGTTAATTTATACATAAGAAAGTCTTGGTTTTCCAGAGGAGTGGGCATTTCAAAGGGCCTTCAGGGAGGAGGGCAGGGCTTGGTGGAACGCGCATGTTCCCGGCACAGCTGTAAATCATGTCCTCTTGCACGCCATGTGACTTTGGACTCCGGGGCTCTACAGTCAGGGACCTTGTTTGTGCAGATGGGTTTTCCTCTGAGCCCAGTGTTGTGTGTGACAAGGTTGGGAAACACCTGTCGCCGGCTGGACAGGAGGGGTGTGTGCGTGGTGCCTGCTCCCTGCACATGAGGCCCTTGTTCTCTCACTGTCCCCTTTTGAAGCTGACCAGGCCCGTAGACTGAGAAGCTGGCTCCCCGGGTCTTATCAAGCAGATAGGCGGGGGTGGGGGTTTGCTGCAGGCCTGGGGGGGCGGGGGTTGGCCGCTTCTCCCAGCTGACCTAGTGGAATGCCAGGAACCAGGGGACAGAGGATGTCCTTCCTGTTTCCAAGGGCTCTGGGCCCCACTCCGGCCTCCCTGTTGGACCCACACCTCCGTCTGGCTGCTGGGTACCAAATGGCCTTTGATGCAAGGAAATTGTCTGGCTGGAGCCAGGAGGGTGAGAAGCCAGGCCAGAGGGTAGGGGTCATTCAGCTTCCTGCTCAGGACAGGACGGGGAAGACAGTCAGCTAGCGTCCTGGGCCGGGATAATTCACCCCCGGCTGGCGGGCTGGCGTGGTGACCTCACCTCTGGGGCCCTCCTGGGGCCAGGAGAAAATGAGTGTCCTTTTTGAGCACAAAAGGTGCTGAAGGTGCCAGTTTCCTGCGGGGAGCTGAGCAGGCGTCCCAGAGCTCAGAGCCTCAGAGTCAGGCTGGGGGTGGAGGGAGCTTCATGTTCCAAAGGAGAGATGATTCTTTCTTCTAAACAGGAAATGGTGACCCGCAGGCCGGGAGCAGCCCTTAATGACTTGCAGCTTTCCTCCCAAAAGAAAAAAAAAAAAAAAAGTTCTCTAACAATCACCAAATTGTAGCCGGCCTCCCTGAAGGGAAGTTAGAGAGTTGGGCGAAAGTTAGAGAGTTGGAGGGGGTGCTTTCGGGGACTCAACACCAGTTTGCTGAAGGCCTACTGTGTGCCAGGTCCCTGGACGGCCATTTACAGCCACCCCACAGTAGGTGCTGACGTTGATGGTGAATGAATAAATGGCTTCACTCAGAGGGACAGGCCTGGTGGAACCCCGGCCAGCCTTTAAAATTGAGCCTATCCTGGGAGCCAGGTGTGCCTGGCTCACTCCCCTGACTCTCAGGGTGCCGGGAGCAAGGCTCTCCTGGACCCCCAGTTACTGCCTCGATAAAAATGGGGTGATGAGAGTGCTTCTTCTGGCCCTGATGAGCTCGGTGTGGGCCGGGTCCTGTTCTAGGCCCTGGGGTTACAGCCGTGGACAGATGGACAGTCCCGGCACCCAAGGAACTTATGTTCTAGCTGGGAGACAGAAAACAAAGTGATGAAACGCACGAGCTGCTTTGCTACAGTGATGGAATTAAAAGTGAGCACGTGCGAGAGCCATGGGTGGGGCGCCCTCAGATAAGGCTGGCTCAGAGCTGGAGAGGCAGAGCCCTGGGAAGGGCTGACATTCCAGCGGAAACCTGAAGGAGGAGAAAGTTCCAGGCAGGGCAGGGTGTAGCAAGTGCAAAGGCTGAGGCTGGGAAGAGCTGCCTCCCACCCCAAGAAAGACCAGAGGCCAGGGGGCTGAGGAGGCAGGGCGGGAGGGGCAGGACGGCCAGATCCTGCAGAGCCTGTGTGGCTGGGGTCCCAGGGCAGCCCAGAGGGCAGCTTAGAGGAGCAGAGGGCCTGCTTCCTTTTAGACAGATTCCCTGGCCCCAGGGGAGGATGGCGTTAGATGGTTGAGGGAGGAGAGACGCAGCTAGGAACCCAGCCTGGCCCAGGCCTGTTGTGGTGGAAGCCTTGTGGATTTAAGAAGCCTTGTGACAGGTATTCCAGCCTTCCTGTGTTGGCCACACCTGAGTGCCAGCAGGTGAGTGATTTGGATCAGTAGAAGGGGACTAGTGCGTCAGGGTTGGGGTGGAGGTGGGGTTAAAAAGAATGAGGACCGGGCAGTTCCAACATGGAACAAGCACATTGCTAAGTGAAAAAATAAAAAATTAAAAAAAGTAAATAACAGGCAGAACACGCTTGCCTTTTGTGGGAAGATGAGGGGTGGAAATGGGCATACTATCACCCTCATTTATATTTGCCTAGGGAAACTCTAGAAGGATTTGCAATCATCTGAGGAAAGCATTCTGGGGTGGGGCTGTCGCAGGAGGTGGAATGGGGTAGATGGTGACATTCGAAGGAAGCAGAGAGGCAGTTGCTTAGATTTTTATTCAAAAAAAAAAAGCTTTTGATTCTGAAATAACTTCAAGCGGGCAGAAATGTTATAAGTACACAAAACTGGAATCTGAGTGAAAGATTCTTCAGTAACGTTAACATTTTAGCAGGTCTGCATTTTCCTCTCTCAGACTCTCAGACACTTATCCTGGTCGTACTGGGGAGCATGCATGTCTGAAGGACAAAAACATTCTCTCATACAACCGAAGATCAATGATCAAAATCAGGAAATGTAACATCGGTGCCATGCTGTTGTCTAATCCACAGTCATAATCAACGTTTTCCAACTGTCCCAGCGATGTCCTCCAGGGCCCCTGGGAGGGGGGGGGGCGTAGGGGACACTGAGGATTACAGGTTGCATCTCCTTGTCCTGTCTCTTTGACTCTTTTATTCTGGGACAACTCCTGTCTTGGAATTTTGCAACTTGCCCAGTTTTGAGGCGTTGAGGCCAGTTCTTTTGTAGGATGGTCCCCACATCAGGCTTCCCCAATGCTTCCTGAAGATTCTTCACTTTGGCAGAATCCGGGGAACAAGGGAGCAGGAGGCGCGAGAGGTTCGTCTGGACCGTTACTGCTGACGTCAACGGGGACCACTTTGTGAAGGGGATGGGGGATGCCGGCGGCTTTCACCCGCATGGAGTTCCTCTTTTCCCACTTTTGTACTGAATCTGTCTCTCATGGGGAGACATTCCGAGAGCCTGTGCGTGGCCTGTTGCTCCTCAAACTTCCACCTACTCAGTTTAGTCCTCACTGGTGATTTTTGCCTAAAGCAGTTATTAATTACTATGGTGGCTGCCAAGTGGGGATTTTCTACTTCCATCATTCCCTCTATTTTTACTGGTTGGCTTTTTACTCTAGGGGAGAGCTTTTCTTCCTCTGTCCGGGTTCAGCGCCGTGGGGTTGGGAGAGATGGGGCAGGGAACGGCAGGGTCTGGTGGGGCCATGAGATCCTCCCCTGGGCTTGTTTTCCAAACGAGCCCAGAAAATAAATTGGCTGTAAAGCTGATCGCCATGCAATGCCCAGGCAGGCAGGTCTGGGGCCAGGGCCACCTCTGGGCACATCTGGGCCCCATTAGTCTCCGAGCAGCTCCTCATGGATGTCCCTGGAGCCGGGATGGGCAGTACTCCGGTGGGCAGGGATCTTCCTTGTTCCTTTTTGCTTTCAAACTGTCAACTTCACACATGTTTTGGGTATTTATTTTTTCACTCAACAAAACATGAAGAGGTTCGATGTGAAGCTCCAGTGATGTGTGATCAACACCCTATCACGATGCCTTTCCTATCCCCCGGTGTGATGCTGTGAATATCTTTTTACGTTACAGAAATAAACATATATATTGACCCACACACATGGCTGGAATCTCACTCACAGCAAAAACCAAAGTCCTCACCTTGGTCCCATCACCTCCACCTCTTTCCCTCCCCCTCCGCCCTCACTCCCTCCAGCCACAGGGGGCCTTCCGCCACCTCAGGGCCTTTGCACTTACAGTTCTGCAAGAAAGACTGGGCCACCAGAGAGCCACTTGGCCATATTTCCCCACGTTTGCATGCCTGCCAGTGCCCTCCAATGCTGTTTTTCCCCATAGCACTTGCCACCATCCGCAGACCACATATGTCACTCACTGTTCGCAGTTTGTCTTTGACTCATTCTCCCAGCAGCACATTAGCTTCACACGGACAGCAATTTTGTCTGCTTTGTTCATGGCCAGGTCCCTGGTGCCCATACCTTGAACACAGGAGGTATGCACTCAGTCATAAAACTTGGCTGAGTGGCTGATGAATTCATGCACGTGTGACCCTAGGAAATACAGCATGATCACCGCCCTTAGGGTTCGCAGTGCTGAGCCTCCAATGTAGATGAACTCATTAGGCCTTCACAACCAACTCCAGACACAGAAAGGTAAAATAATTTGCCCAGGGTCACACAGCAAGTAAGTGACAGAGCTGGGATTTGAACCCTGTGTTCTTTTCTTTTATCTTTTTAAATTATTGATTGATTTTGAAAAGAGAGATAAACACTGACTTGTCGTTCCGCTTATTTATGCATTCATTGGTTGATTCTTTTGATTCTTGCATATGGTCTGATTGGGAATTGAAACTACAATCTTGGCATATCAGGACAATGTTCCAACAGACTGAACTACTGAGTTCTTTTTTCTTTTTCTTTTCTTTTTTTAAGATTTTATGTATTTGTGTTTAGAGAGGGAGGAAGGGAGGAAGAAATAAATGGCTGCTCTTCATAAGTGCCCCAACCAGGGACCGAACCTATAACCCAGGCATGTGCTCCAACCGGGAATCGAACCAGAGACCTTTCAATTTTCAGGACGATGCCACCCCATTGAGCCACATGGGTCAGAGCTCCCCAGAGTTCTTTTATTACTGTTGTCATTTTGTTCTTTCTACCTTGGAGATGGGTATAATGAAAGCTTTTACAGTTGAAGTACAACAAAGCCTGTGTCTTGACTACGCTTGCATGCCTAGAACCTCTCATGGAGAGGAGCCAGTTTTGTTCTTGAACCAGTCTTCAGGGCGCCCTGCACATCCTTCCCCAGCCAGGTAGGCAGCCAACGGTGTGCGGAGCCACGGGGTGGGGGTGCACCCAGGAGGTACCTGGAGGTACAGAGATATCCTCCATGGTCCCTGCAGACCAGGTGCTCCACGCGGGCAGGGTCAGCCTGGGCCTGGACGCATTCTAGGCAACCCTGGCTGGGTGATAGGTTAGTTTCCTAGACTTGCCATAGGAAATAATTCCCACCAACTGGGGGCTTAAAACAACAGAAATGGATTCTCTTCTGGTTCCGGAGACTGGAAGTCTGAAATCAAGCGTTAGCAGGGCTGAGCTCTCTCCCAAGGCTCGAGGGGACAATCCTTGCTAGCCTCTTGCAGCTTCTTCGGGAAGCTCCTGGTAATCCCGGCGTTCCCTGGTTTGTAGCTGGATTGTTTCCATCTCTGCCTTCACCTTCAGGAAGCCTTCTTCGGGGTCCTGTTTCTCGGGTGTTCTGTCTTCCTCCTAAAGGCCCCCAGTGATTGAATTAGGGCCCACCGTAACCTAACTTGATAGCATCTACAGATTTTACTTCCAAATTCACGTGTTTTGGAAGTTGGGATTTGAACATAATCTTTCCAGGGATGGGGGACACAATTTGACCCACTACGGGCTGTGGCTAGAGCCACGGGGGCTGTAAGTGTTTCTCGGGGCCTGGAATGCATCTGGGAGCTTTTTATTATTCACCTGCCAAACCCTGAGGGAGTGTCAGGAAGCAAACCTGGAGGGGGACCCTTGGCAGAAGGAGGAGGAGTTGAATTTTGTCCCTGTTGTTCCTGGAATGGAGAGGCCAAAGGCAAGAGCTGCCTGACCCCTGATCTCAGAAGGTACAGTGCAAGCCATCTCGCCCAAGGAGCACTGGACCAGCTGAGGCAGGAAAGCACAGTGGGAGTAAGGCTAGGGCCGGGCAGGCCTAGCAGGGGAGGGTTGGGCTTATCCTAAGAGCCCAAGGGAGCCACGGGAGGGTTTGAGCAGGTGAGGGACATGCGTGGGTTTGTTCTTTGGGAGGATCCGTTGGGCGGCTATGTGGGGAGCAAGGCCAGTAGCAGCAGGGAGGTCCCAGGCCTTTCTGTGGCCCACGGGGGAGAGGGAGGGTGGAGTCACAGACACTTGGGAAGTTTGGCAACTGCTGGATGGGATGAGGGAGGGAGGCGGTAAAGGTGATGCACTGTCTGGATTTTTCAGCAACCGAGGAAAATAAAGACCAGGGAGGCAAAGCGCCATCCATCGGGCAAATATTAATAAGAGTAAATGTTTGGTGAGGGCTCACTACCTGTCTTGCCCAGATCTAATCTGATTTAATCTTCACAGTAATCCTGGGCATGAGCATAATAGGTGGTCCCACGGTGGGAGATAGAAGCTCCGCTCTGGCTAGACTGCTTGGGCTCCTCCGTTGTCTCCTGCATTGTCTACCTGCTGTGTGACCTATAGCAAGTGGCTCAACCTCTCTGAGTCCATTTCTTCATGGAAAGATTAGTCCCTCCTCCGCAGAGTCTTTGTGCAGGTGAAGTAAATACTTATACATTGTTTGACCTGGCACAAAGTAAACCCTCAGTAAAAACCAGGTATTATGATGTCCGTTTCACAAATAGGGGAGCTCCAGGCTCCAGACAGGTAGAGAACTTGACCCAGGTTATACGGAGTAATCCTTACGTTTCTGGCTCTTTGTATCTCCTTGTCCTACGGAAGTCTGGGGACCCTGAGTGCTGACTCCCAGGGCCTGGCATCCTATGCCCCCTGGAGCCGTGAGTGCTGCTGGGTGACCAGAGCAGAGGGGAGATGAAAGATTCTCCATAGTTTGTGTCCACCCTCCGCCCTCCTTGGCTACAGGCCAGAAGGGCCGCAGGGGAGGGCGGCACGCACTCCCAAACCCAATGCCATTTGGCTGGCGCTATGGCCTGAAAGAAATGCTTTGGTGGGGGCTGAAAAGGCAGAGAAGTGAACCCCACATGTTACTCAAGGGCGGGGATGCTTGGGGTGGGAGTCCTATGAGGAAAACTCATTTTACCCCGGGGCTGGTCAAGAGCTTTTGCTAAGAAACTTGTCCCTTCTTTGTGGGTCTGACTGCCACCAATGCCTCACTCCGTGACCCTGGATGAGTCCTTGCCCTCTCTAGGCCTCACTTTACACATTGGTAAGCTGTGCTCAACCTTTGACCCAATAATAAAATAACAAGCACATTAACACATCCCCCAGCGCTTCTCAGAAAGAGTGGAATGCCATAAACAACCTACATGCCCAGCACAAGGGGATTGGATGTGTTCGCTGGGGTTCCTATCTATTCTGAGAGCTCTGTGGCTTTTTTTTTTTTTTTTTTTAGTTTTCTTAATTGTGTTTATTATTAAAAATTATTTTCTAGATATTCTGAGTTTTATAACAATTTTAGTATTTCAAAAATTTCAAATATGGTATATCCACAATGAAGAATTTTTCAATGAATTACACGCAGGTGCTTTTTCTGACTGTCCGAGTGACTCTGACGTACATATATGGCATGATGTAGAAGATGATAGTCTGCTGGAAGATAGTTATGAATCTGATGTTAAACCACCAAAACGGCAAAATCTGTAGCTATTAAAAATGTCAGAGCAGACCTGGCTGGTGTGGCTCAGTGGGCTGAGCACCAGCCTGAGAACCAAAGGGTCACCAGTTCGATTCCCAGTCAAGGCGGAGGCCTGGGTTGCGGGCCAGGTTCCCAGTTGGGGACATGCGAGAGGCAATCGCACATTGATATTTATCTCCCTCTCTTTCTCCTTTCCTTCCTTAAAATACGTATTGTTTGTACAACGCATGGACAGAGAAAGAAAAATGGCACGTGACCAGTACTCCGAATATTTCTTGAATAATTAAATGAATGGACAAATGAGTGGTTGGTACTCAAAGCCCATCTGTTGACAGGAAGAAAAGAAGAGAAAAAAGAAGGATCTGTAAGATATGTACCCACTTTTCCTAGTGATTGTCTTTGGGGGTAGATCGGTGCTGGTGAGGACGAGGGCACTGTGTTCTTATAACATTTTTTACCTTTTCCACCTTCATAGTATTGTTGCTTCCCCACAGTGAGCAACTCACCAACCAACCAATATTTTTGTGGATAAACTAGATGCTCACCTGTTTACTTTAAAGGTGCCAACACCTGCTGACAGGTGAAGGAAGCAGCAAGCAGAGTAGCCTGAAAAAAAAAATCTTATGGTCCCATTTGCGTAAAATGTCACCAACATATGGGTGATGCTCATGGCCATGCTCTCACTTTCTTGAGGGCAGTGGGATGATGTCTGGATACCATTGGATGTCATTGGGTGTCTACCCTGGACGCTGCCTATGGGCTGAATTTTGTCTTAGTCTCTGTGTCTATGGGTGGCCCGTTCTCCAGCCGTGGTGGGTCTGTTTTCTCCAAGAATGTAAATATTTACCACGCAAGCTGTTTACCTTCTGTGAGGGGGTTAGCCCAGTGAGGGGTGAATCCGGGACTGAGCTCAGAAAGCACGGGGGGACTTTCCCAAGGACACGCAGCTGTGAGGCCACGGGTGGCACCAGGTGCTTTGGAACGGCTTGATTGAGATATAACTCACATGCTGAACAATCCATCCTCCTCAGGGTACAATTCAGTGGTTTTTAGTACACGAAGAGTTGTGCAACCATCCCCACTATCTAATTCCAGAACATTTCATCACCGGAAAAAAGAAACCCCCGTATCCATTAGCAGCCACACCTCGTTTCCTCTTCCCCTCACCCCTGGGCAGCAAGGAACCTGCTTCCTGTCTCCATGGATTGGCTTATTCTGGACACTTCATACAAATATGGAATCATGTTAAGTGCATCCTACAAATCACGACAGATCCTTTGTGCCTGGCCTTGCACGCTCAGCAGATGTTTTTTGAGGTTCCTCTGTACTGAAGCATGTGTCAGAACCCCTTCCAAACCGGTCATATCCCCTGACGGGTAGACCACGTTGTGTTGATCCATTCATCGGTTGATGGATATTTGGGTCGTTTGCACTTTTGGGCTCTCATGAAGAATGCTGCTGTGAACATGCCTGTACAGGTTTTGTGGGGCCCAAGGCACTGCGCGAACGAGTTCAAGTTGTACCCCATCGTTGCCAACACTTTGTTATCATCAGTTTTCAGTTTGTATTTTAGCTGATCTCGTAGGTGAGTATGTGAGTGTGGAACAGTTTTCTCACGATGTAGCAACACTTGAACAACCGCCGTAGGTCAAGTATCCTTTAGAGAAGTTTCGATTTCTCTTGGGAATTTTTGGGTCTCTGCTTAGGCATCAGGATTGGAACCAGGGTCTACCTTGCCTGAGGCCAGGGTGCTTTCTCCCCTCGTGGCCGCTGCCTTGGGAAGGAAAGAGTAGGGTGCTCCTGACTCTCCCACCTGGGTCTGCAGCACCAGCTGTGAGCCCTGGCGACCAGCAGGTGTGCACTGAATCCCTACTGTGCGTGGGGCCCTAGTGATGCAACAGCAAACACATCGGCAGGTCCCTGTTCTCAGAGAGCTCCAGCGAGGGGAGCGATGTGTCGGGGACATTCAGAGAACCCTCCCAGAGATGCTGAAGAAGCAGGAGTTAGCCAGGCAGAGAGAACATCATGGCAGTGGGAGGAGGAAATTGAAGGCAGGGGGGAATAGTGAGTATAAAGGTCCTGAGGTGGGAATGTGCTTGGGTATTCAAGAAGAGGTAGCAGGGAGGCCAGTGTGATTTCAGGGGAACAAGGTGCAACAGAGGGGAGAGGTGGGGTGAGGGAGGTGGGCCTGGAACTGCCATCCAGGTGTTTGGATTTTATTCTAAGCCATGGGAAGCCACCAGGGGATTTTATGCGGAGGAGCAACTTCCCTCTGGCTGTGTGTGGGAAACTGACTAAGGGAACTGAAAGGAAGTGGAAGACAAGAAAGGAGGCAGCTGCAGGCCAGGGCTTCCGCCAGTGGGTGAGGGGAGGAAGATGGGTGGGAGATGTCTCTGCACACCGGTTGGGAGAGTGGAGGGGTGGCGGTGGGGTGATTGAATAGGAGGAAGAATTCCAGCGCTCCTGGTTGTGAACTTGAGCCATGGGAAGGGGGCTGGTGGATGGCGATGCTAGTGCACAAAACTGAACCTCGGAAGAAGAGACAGCACGTAAAATATTTCTTTATAATTCCCTTCTTGCTGGACCCTCCTGCAGCCACCTTTACTAGCATCCCCGTGCCTCCACCTCTGTGTTCAGCGTGGGGCGTGGGGCCTGGGGCCTGAGCCCGGATGCCCACCTCCGTCAGCAAGTGGACAGAACCTGGCCTCTGCACACCCCCTCCAATCTCCCTCCCTGGGCCTGCCCCTTTCCCTGACCAGAGCCTCCTCCACCAGACTGTGGCGAGCACCTTGGAAGCACCTGGGATAGTGGCCAGCACATCGTGGGCACTCGATGAATACGTGCTGAATTAAATGTTGTACATTAACTTGTTGGAGACTATGGTCCTGGGGAGCCTTGGAGGAGCTCAGGGGAAGGGAGGGCTGAGTTCCCTCCCTCATCCTCTCCCTCTTCACCCCTGGGAAGGTCAAAGGTTCTCCAGGATCTTGGCTAAGGTGGAGCAACCAGTTCTAGAGCCCAGGAATGAAGGTTATTGCAACCGCCCTCAGGACATGTGGACGCTGTTACTGTCACATGGCCGATTTAACAGAGGAGACTCTGGTCCCTGAGGGGGGAGACATGTGCCCAAGGCACCCTTAGGTGATAATGGCCTCACAGGGATTTGAACCCAGACCTGTTTGACTGCATAGTCTTTATCTAACCTTTTGTCCTCAAAAAAAATCTCTTTAGGAAAAGAAAAAGAATTTAAAAAGTAGGTGCTCCGGGGACAGGAAGCATTTCTGTAGGTTGAGGCCCTTCCAGAAAGTTTCAAGAGTAAATAGAGACATGTGTGAGCACCTGGGACTAGTGGCTTCTGTGGAGAGGACCTGGGGGCTGGGCTCAGGGCAAGGGGAAGGTTGACGTCAGGTTTTTCTTTCTGAACTCGGCTGTTTTGTTTTGTTTTGAACTTTTAACGCAAGCCTAACAATTGTCCAGAGTTGAAGGCATCAGAACTGTTCAGCTCGATGGCTTTTTTCAGAGCAGACCCGCCTGTGGAAGCAGCAGCCAGATCAGGAAACCAGAAATAGCACATTCCAGCCCAGAGAAGCCGGCTCTCCTTCTGCCCAGCAGAGTGTGTGTGGTTCTTCCACGTCGTTCAGTGTATCAATGCCCTGTTCCTTCTTAGCGGTGATTACGGGTCCGCCGTAACCACGTCCCATAGTGGCTTCCTCGCTGCGCAGCGGACAGACACCTCAGATGCTTCCAGCTTTTTATGACTATGAATAAAGTCACTTAAAAATATTCACATGGAGATTGTTGTGTGCACATAACATTGATTTCTTTATTTATATATGTAAATTTTTTATTTTTGGAGAGAGGGGAAGGGATAGAGGAGGAGAGGGTGAGAAACATCAGTGTATGGTTGGTTGCCTTTCACCTGCCTCCAGCTAAGGACCTGGCTGGAGACCTGGCTTGCAATCGGGTTACGTGCCCTGACTGGGAATCGAACCAGCAACCTTTGGGTTCACAGGCTGGCGCCTTATCCACTGAGCCACCAGCCAGGGCCCTGGTTTCTTTCTTTCTTTCTTTCTTTCTTTTTTAAAAGATTTTATTTATTTTATTTTTAGAGAGAATGGAAGGGAGGGAGAAAGAGAAGGATAGAAACATCGATCGATTGCCTCTTGCATGGGCCCGACCTGGGACTGACCCAGGCACGCGCCATGAACTGGGAATCAATCGAACCGGTGGCCTTTCACTTTGTGGGATGATGCACACACCAGTCAAGGTACTTTGATTTCTTTTTCGGAAAAAACCGAAGATGATGGGGTTGTCGGGTTGTGTAGCAAGTATGTGTTTAACTTGATTAAAAAGAAAAACGAAACTGCCTAATTGCTTTCCAGAGCTCTGCTGTTTTTGCATTCCCACCAGAAATGTCAAGAGTTCCAGTTGCTCCACATCTGGATCAGCACTTGGTATCCTCAGTTTTTATTTTTCACTTTAGCCGTCCTAAGAGGGGAGTGGTGGTGTCTCCCTGGGTGTGCACAGAGGCATACCCATGTGTGTTTAATAGCTTTCTCAGGGTGTAATTGACATACGGTAAACTACCATATCTAAAGATCACATTTGCTAAGTTTTGACACATGTATACTCGTACACCTGTGAAACTAGCACAATTATGACTGAAAATATCCATCTTCTGCCCAACTTTCCTACCCCTCTTCTTTTTAATCCCCTCTCTCTGTCCTCACTCCCTCCCTCCCCGCCACCGATGCCTGGCTTTCTGTCACTATTGACCAGTGTAGTCTATCAATGGAATCGTATGGTCTGTTCTCTTTAGTGGTCTGGCTCCTCTCCCTCAGTGTAATTATTTTGGGATTCCTTTATGTTGCAGTGTGTATCAACAGTTTGCTCATTTTTTACTGCTGGGTGATATTTCATTGTATGGACGGACCATGTGTGGATCCACCATTCACCTGATAGACATTTGGACTGTTTCCAAGTTTTGGCCTTTACAAATAAAGCTGCTCTAATCATTCATGGACATACGAATTGTGTGTGGGTGTGTATGGACATGTGTTTTCATCTCTCTTGGGTAAACATACAGGAGTGCAGTTACTGGATTGTATGGTAAGAAACTATCAAACTGTTCCCCAAAGTGGCGGCACCATTTTGCTTTCCAAACACCAGCGCATACGAGTTCCGGTTTCCTCCATGTTCTCGTCAACACTTGGTACGGCCTGTCTTAGATTTTAGCCATCCTACCCAGCAACTAGTGGCATCTCATTGCGGTTTTCATTTTCCCCTAACAATTCATGATGCTGAACAGCCTTCCAAGTGCTTACACAAATGGGTACACACTCAGCCCAGAGTAAAGGCTGAAAAAATAATTAGGCACTATTTTCATTGCATGTGTCTTCACATAGCAATAAGCCACCTGGAGGAATCCCACCACTACTGGGTGCAGGGTGGGCGTAGATCTGACATTCTTCCTTCCTTCTGTTCCTCCCCTGCTGCCCTGACCAGCCCCTGTGCTAAAAGATGGGGAATCCAACCTGGCCTAGCCCATGTCACATCAATGTATCATGCATGTGATTATGAATGCAAGAGACCCTTGTTCACATCTCAGCTTGGATACAGGCCCACTGAGGGACATGGGATAGGCCTCTTAACCATTCTGAGATTTGATTTCTTCAACTGGAAAGGGGAATTTTACAGATTCCAGTACTGGCAGAGCAGTTGAAAGGAATGGAAAAAGTAATGCCTGAGAGATACCTAGAGTGAGTAAGGAAAACGCCAGCTAAGAATACTCCTGCTTCGGGCCTTTATACATGTTGTTTTCTCTGCCTGGAACAGCCTTCCTTTATTTATTTACTTTTAAAATTTTTTCTTTATTGATCGACCTGAGAGCGGGAGAAAAACATCGGTGCTGGTCCACTTATATATGCACCCATTGGTTGATTTTCATAGGTGCCTGCCCAGAGCTCGAGGCCAAACTTGGGCACATCAGGACGGTGCCCTGCCAGCTACCTGCCAGGCTGGGACAGCCTCCTTTAGGTGCCCAGGACTCCAACCATCCCAGGGACCATTTCATGCCCTCCCCACCCCTCTGGCAGAGCCCCACCCGCCCCACCACTTTCACACACACCCTCCCTCCCCCCTCCCCCCTCCCCGCCGCATTCCTTTTCCCCACTTTATTTTGTGTTTCTGACACTTTATTTTAGGTGTTTATTTGCCCATGTCTGGCTCCCCCACTGCACTGGCAGCCACAGGAGGGCAGGGAGGGTTGTGCTCTGTTCACTGCGGTGGTCCCGGTCTTTAGGACAGAGCCTGACACACAGTAGGTGCGCCATAGAGCATCCTGAGCTGCGGGGATTCATTGCAAGGGTCCCACCCCTCCTGGGCGACTGCGGACAGTGTGTTTCAACTTCTCGGGCCTTGGCTTCCCCTCCTGCAAAGCGGGGCTCGGAGAAGGCTTTCCCACACCGAGTTCGCAAGGGGAGGGGGCGTCTCCTGGGCCTGGCCGTTCTGAAGTTCTCTTGGCACTTTCAGAAGGGCTCAATAAATGCCGGCTGGTGTTTTTGTTTTGTTTGTTTTTTAATGTATGTTTATGAATGTGGGCTTCTCCAGGCTGCGTCCCGGGAAAGGGGCCCTGTCTGCAAGGAGCAGGCCGGCCTCGGCGGTGCAGCCGCCCCCCTCCCCGCCCCGTCGCGGGCCGGGCGCCCCTCCAGGCCGCCGCCCCTCCCCCGCAGGCCCCCAGCGAGACGAATGCAGCACACGGCGGCCTTTATGGGGCCCGCAGACAGCGCGTCGCCAGGCTAACCCTGCGTGGAAAATTCGGAGGTGGAAGGCAAGGCGCCTTAATGAGGGGGCCGCCAGCAGCGGCGGCGGCCGGGGGCGGTGGGGGCCGCCGGCCGGGCGGAAACGTGAGCCGGGCTCTCGGCCGCCACCCCAGCGCACAGCCCCCCTTCGCCTCCCCGCTCCGACCGCCGGCAGGTGGAGGAGCAGGAAGCACGGTGCAGCCGCCGCTCCACACGGCCCGGGCGTTACTCCCGCCCAGGCGCACTGCTTCTCTGGGCCTCGACGTTTTCCTCCGTGAAATGGGCCCAACCCTGGTCCAGTGGGCCAGAGGATGACATGAGTGGATAGGTGCCCTGGTGGCCCGCGCCGCGGAAGCCCTGGATGAAGCTGAGCATTGATGGGTACCATTCACATTCTGGTTTCATCAGCCGCAAGGAGAGGCTGGGACATTCAGAAAAGGCGGCACATTCCGATTTCTGGGCTGTTACCCACCGTCTATGGAGAGACCTGAGCCAGGCTTGAAATTGGAGGTGTCCTGAAAGTGGAGGCCCTCAGGTCGAGGTTATGGGCCCAGGACCTGAGTGCCCGGAGGGCCCTGTGAGCCTGGAGTCAGCCTAGGTTTCCCTCTGAACCCCAGGTTTCTCATCTGTCAGGTGGGCGTGGGTTAGCCCCTGTGCGGTGCTGGGGGAAAGCAGGGAGCAGAACCCCCAGCCGTGGGCTCTGAGGCTTCCATTCCCATGGGGCCGACAGCGGGATTCCCTGGAAAAAGGGAAACACGTGGTCTCACAGGTGCGTGCATAAGGAACACCGGGCGCTTGGGCTGGAAGGCATGAGAGGGAGGGAGAACCGGAGGATGCAAGGAAGAAGGGCAGGCAGGTGACCCCGAGTGGGGGAGCTCCTTTCACAGTCAGGCTCAGGGAGGGCAGAAAGCAGAGCTCAAGGCAATCAGACCTTGGACTTGCTTCTCCTTCGTGTGCAGCCCTGTTCCCTACCCCAGGTCCCACAGCACGTCCCCTCCCTTCCCCTAGCCTCGCCTGGAAGGTCCCCACCCTCTTAACACCCCCCGCCCCACCCCAGGCCTTTCTCTGCACCCCTGGCCCCGATTAATTTCTCATTATTAGACCTCTTTGTTCTTTTGTTTGTCCTCTGTGTCCTCCACCTGCCTGTGAGCTCCGTGAGGACGGGGACTTGGTTCACAGCTGCAGCCTCTGTTCCCTGCCTGGCACATAGTAGGCACTCAATACAGGACGAAGGAATGAATGCGTGAATGAACAGAGCTAGCCAGGCGGTAAAGGACGAAGAAAGTGTCCCTTTTCTCTCTGGTGACTAGTTTCTGGATTGTAGGGAACAAGGGCCAGGTGAATGGAGGGACAGGGACAGAGGGCTCCAGGGACCTGCAGAGAGAGGCTGATTCTTATCAGGGCAGGCAGGCCCGGGACTGGGAGCCTGCCCTGCATGCCACCAGCACAGGTGAGAAAACTCTCACATTGTAATCACAACTCAGCTCCCTCCTGGCTGGGGCTGCAGCCTGGATCCTCCCTTGGACTGCCCCAGAGGTTCCCAGGGTCCCCAGGCTGGGTGGTGTCTATGGTGGGGCCTTGTCGACCCTGGGATCCTCTTCCTGGAGGTGGGGCATGAGCCCAGGTTTTTCACAGACAGGAGAGTGTAAAGCTCAAGGGTGAGCCAGACTACCTGGGTTCAAATCCCGACTCAGCCATTTAGAACTCTGTGGTACAGGGTCAAGCTACCTACCGCCACGGTGGTCCTGACCGTAAGAAGGTGTAAAAATAGGAAACGTGTGAAATGATGTGGTACCTGGGCTACTTCAGAGATTCACCTGCTTTTGTGCCATGGATTCCTTTTGTGTTTATAAATTCAGATTTAAACATATAAAGGGTGTCAAAGAAAACCCATTATTTTGAACCAGATTTATTAAAATATCTAATACTCAGATGTTGAGTGCAGTGACAGTGGTACCTCTTTGTGAACGCATTTAATGACAAGATCTGGCTGTGAGCTTAACAACCGGGGTAATTTTGAAGTCATGAAGAGGATAGAAGTATTTCTGAACACTGTACAGGGACATGGAAATGCCTGTGACTTCTGAGTGACAAAGCCACGGTCCAGCTACTGCCACTGTGGTTAGTTTCCCACAGCTGCCTGTAGGGGTGGGAAATGCCAAATTTCAGCTGGGGGTTGGTGAAACCAAGGTGTACCTTCCTTTCCCCGCCCAAGTTCATGGGTCCCTGAATTCCACTGGGGAAGAGCTGGGAGTGGTGGTGGTGGGTGACAAGGTCTCCCCAGGGATAGATAGCCCAGGTGCCCAGGAGTCTAAGTGAGCCGGGTGAAGGCACTGCAGGTGTTCTAGAGCTCTGGATGCAGGGTCCCCCGGAGCTGGGTCTGAATTTGGCAGGCTCTGGATGCCTTTGGTTAGTGGCTGCATTTCTCTGCTCTGGGCCATCAGAGGGAAGGAATGAGGGTAGGAAAGGATAGCGGCTGTCAGATACTGGCCAGAGAAGTCTGGGCCCTAGTTGCAGGGGTGGGAACAGAGCTCTGAGAGAGGAGAGTGACCGTTTTGGGCCTAGTGGCCTCCCTGGGACCTGGCCAGGGCACAGGTGACTGTTTTGCATTGGTCATCTGGATAAGCATGTGTGTATCTGGGTGGGGCCGTGGGTGTATTTGTGGAGACGTGTTATCGGGAAGGTACGGGCATTGTGGCAGGGGGTGGGCCAGTCCAATGTTACTGTGTGTGTCTGCACTTGTGAGTGGGCAACTGGGGGGCCATTCTGGGAGTGGACCAGTGTGTGTGTGTGTGAGTGTGTGTGTTTGGTTGGGGGGCTTTGCACAGTATGTCTGTGTGGGAGCTGGAGATCTCTGGGGTATGTCCATGTTCGTTCAGGTCAGGGGTCTTCGGTGTGAGAATGTGGGTGTGTTTGGGGGCAGGTGGGAGGGTGGACAGTGTGTGTGTGCCCGAGTGTGCACGCACATCAGGGTTGGTAGGGGTGTCCGGTTTGTGTCTGTGTGAGCGTGTGTGGCCCTGTCACCACCAGCTCCAGGCCCAGCCACATAAACTTCACACCCCTGCGGGCGGGCTTGGGAGGCCCCGCATCAGGCAATGGGAAGCAGATGGGGCTGGGATGGAGGCCATATGGGGCTGGGGGCGGGGGCGCAGCATTCCTCCTTTGGAGCCGCCAGGAAGCCCCCTGCCTGCCTCACCGCATCAGGGTGGGAGCTGAAACTGACACAGTAACAAATGTCCCTCAGCCAGGGTGGAGCCATCGAGCAGGGGGAGGCAGGGAGGCAGTCCCTGCCCTGCAGGGGAGTGTGTGTGTGTGTGTGTGTGTGTGTGAGTGTGTGTGTATGTTGGGGGTGGGGTGGTCCAGGAAACGCTGGCTGGGCAGCAGTGCTGCCCTGAGAAACGCGTAGTGGAGCCCAGGACTGTGCAACCTTGGGTACCACACATACGCCTCATCCGTGCCTCTGTTTCCCCAGCAGGGTTACAACAGAGTGGCTGTTTGGGATGAAATACTGAAAAGTGTGGGCCCACCCTATCTCCCAACTTAGGGACCTTGACCTCAGAAAGCTGAGGAGACACCTACAGCAAGAGAAATGGCAACTGGCCTCAGGTGCACGCAGGGCACCGAATGGTAGTTGAGAGTTGGGCTCTGGACCCAGGCTGGTCCGGATCCTGCTCTCCCGCTCCTGGCAAGTCATCTCTATCCTTGCCTCAGTTTCTCTTCTGTCAAATGGAGGGAATAATAACAGCTACTCCTTCCCCCAGGCGGTCGTGAAGTGACCTGGCGAGTGTACCTGGTTTAATTGTCACCATAGCGCCAGTCGCAGGGCTGTGCGGCACAGCTGTTGAGTAAGTCCTAGCTGCCCGCATGAGCTCATGGGAACTTCTCGACAACCCCAGGGGGCAGCTCCCGGGCTTAGGGCCATTTTGCAAATGAGACCCAGAGAAGGGAGGCTCACAGCCTGCCTGGGGCCGACAGGATTTCAGGGGCAGAGCTGGTTTCCACCCCAGGCTCCTTGTCCCTAGAACCCACTCTCCTGACCACCTTTTAGGGGACCAGCTACTCCCACCCTTGCCCCAGCCCCCTTGGTGAGATCCAGCCTTGCCTCCAGGACCCAAGTGGACTCAGGCCGGGCCGGCTTCCCATCTCTCTGCTGTGTGGCCCTGGGCAAGTGCCTGGACCTCTGGAAGCCTCAGGAGGTGTGGGAGGAGAAGGGAGACAGGGCTGGAAATGAGGAAATGGAGCAACTATTATTCTTAGGACAAGCATTCTATAAATCACCCCTATTACTTTCCTTCTGCTGGAAGCTGAGATTGGAAAAGGGCAGGGTGGAGGGAAGGGCTCAAGAGCTGAGGCTGGCTCTGCGTGACCTGGGCAGGGTTGATTCACTCCCCCCACCCCCGAACATTCCCTAAGGGATATTTTCCAAAGGGGAGATAATAGGATCGTGTGAATAAAAGAGCACATGTTAGGTGCCCAACATGTGTTAAGTCCACCTTCTCCCGAAATTCTGTTCCCTGGGAGCCCTTGTAGATGTATATTTGCTCCTACTCACCACCCTCTTCCCTCCCCTGGTCCTCACTCTGGGGCAGGTTCTGAGGGGTTTGAGTAAAGCCAAGTTCATACCTAAGGGCGGAGCATGTGACCCAGGGCTGACCAATCAGAGCACTGCATTCTTTCCTCCAATCAGAGGCAGGCCTGGGATTTTTGCTGGACCAGGGAGAACTGGTCCCTAGTTTCCATTGGGGTTGCCAGTTGGGTGGAAGCCTGGAATGTGGGGTTCATCTTGCCTTAAGGAGTGGAATTGTGAAGGGGGAAGCTTGAATGAGAGTGGAACCAGCAAAAATGGAGAAAACGAGTCATGATGATGAAATTTAAATACCTACACTGTAGTCATGCCTGCTACTATTATGGTTTCTACTTTGTGAGTGAGAAACTGAGGCCCAGTCCACACAGCTGGGAAGGGGCAGAGTGGGGCTTTGGACCCCAGCTGACACCAGGGGCTGTGCCCTGAACCTCTAGACTCCACAGAGCCCTTTGGTGTGAATACCTCCCCCTAGCCTGGAATCCTCTCACCCAGGCTGGTTTTTGAACTCAGCTATTTTTGAGCATCCCAAGGGAGAATGTTTCCTGCCTCTGGCAGAAAAATCAGGGGAGAAGGAGAGCCCTGTGGTTTGGCCCCGAACTCAGTTTGGGTAAGCATGAGACAGATGAGAGTTTTTCTTCTTTTCTCTTTCTCTATTTCTTTCTTTCTTTCTTTCTTTCTTTCTTCCTTCCTTCCTCTTTTTTTCTCCACTCCCTCTGTCTTCTCCCCCTTTCTTGCTTGCTTCCTTCCTCCCTCCTTTCCACTCCCTTCCTCCTATGTGAACTGAAGCATCTCTTCCAGCTCAGCTCACACCTGGGTGTGCTCTCACCTCTGCCTGGAAGATCTCCATTTCCTGCGCCAGGTCTAGGTGGCTGCATTAGGATCCCAGAGCAGCAATAACCAGGGACACCACTGAAAATGCGGCCCCCAGGGCCCCGCATGGACACGGGCTTGCACACCTGGGGTGGGGCTGGTGGAGGGGAGCACCTCGTGCAGATTTGCATGCAGTGGCCCATGGGACTTTGCATGAAGGTGCCCTTGCAGGGCCTTGAAGACCAAGGTGAAAAGCTGTGCCTGGGAGGTAGGAGGGGGCTGGGATCCGAACCCCTCTGAGCTGGAATGGACTGAGCATGGGGCCCTGAGGGAGGGGCCATCTCAGCCTTTTGAATATTTATATTCAAGTTTCCACTCAACTAGCTTTGCACACTGGGCAGGTGTCATAATTCTTCTGAGACTTGGTTTACTCATTGGAGAAATGAAGATTTAAAAAAAAAACTCATCATGTATTGAGCTGTTAGTATATACCAAGCTCTGTGTTTAGCTGTTGACATGGAAAAATGTATTGGATCCTTACAACTCCATGAGGTGGATACTGTTATTAAGTTTTCAGGAGAGAAAGCTGAGGCTCAGAGTGGTCAAGTTACTTGCCCAAAGTCACACAGCTGGCAGGTGGCAGAGCTGGGACTTGAACCCAGCCATCTGGCTCCAGACTCTATATTCTGACCAATATAGAGTTTTAGCTTTGTTTCCTTTATTCACTGTAGTATCCCCAGTTCCTGGTCTATGGTTGGTCTCAATAAATATCTATTGAATGAATAAATGGATGGATCACCCCTTGAAGGGAGTTGACTCAATAGGACCTCTGTAATTGCTCGTTCTCCCGAAGTGTGGGAGCTATTAAGTCAAGGCTCATCCTCTGGTAGGCAGAGTCCTGTTGCAGGGATAGCAACAGCCCTACAGGGGTAGCACCCAGCTCTACAGCCCACGCCCATGGACATTAGCTGGTTCAATCAACTTGCTCGTCTCTTCTTCACTCTGGCTTCCTGGTGTGGTCCTGTCTCTCTGGCACACCAGACAGGGCTATGCTGGTGTCAAGCACACAGTAGGTGCTCAGAGAGCAAGGATTGCTACATGAACACTTGTTGGGTATTGGGCTTTTTAAACACATCATCTGGTTCATTTGTCCTTACAGCCAACACAAAAAGGCGCCTGGTGTCTGACCCTGCCCAGACACTCCATAGGAGTTTGTTGAATGACTGAATGAAATGCACCGCTGGCTGCACCGGTGGGGTGTGTCTGGCACAAGCCGCACCCACCACGCACTGCCAGCCCTCTCAAAGCCACGCCTGGGTTTCCACATCTGCTGGGCCTGCCAGGAGGTGAGTGGGCCTTGGGGGAGACAGTTCCTGGCTGAAGAGCTGGGGACTTGTGGGAAGGCTGTCAGGGGGTTATTTACTTCACGAAGTCAAACCCAGGCTGAGTAACTCCTCTTCCAGTCCTTGTCCAGCAGCGGGCAAGTGTCCAGCTGTGGGACTCATCGCTGATAGCTGAACCTGGAGTTTGCCAGCTGCTTCTTGGGCCCTAAGCTCTGCCCCTGGATGAAAAGCAGAGTCCTGGAGGTGCCACCATCATCTTGGACCAGTCGCATTGCCTCTCTGAGCCTCAGTGTCCTCATTGGCACCATGGGAGGGCAGCTGTCCCAGCCTGGCGGGGCTGTGCGCAGAGTCAGAGGGGCCATGCTTGCCAGGCTGGGGCATGCTTCATTATCATCACATCGCAGGGAGGACAGAAGCTGCCTGGGGGTGCAGTTGACCGGCCTCAGAGGCAACGGGCCCACAGGGCCTTGGGTGAGTCACTTCCTGCTGCAAGTCCCAGCTTTTCCCAATGGCTTCAGCCAGGAGCCAGAACGTTCTTAGAGGCAGGAACTTTGGAACTGTAAGTGAGAAAACAATGACAACCATCATAATAATAGTAAGACCGATACCTTCACAAAGGGGCTTTCCATCACTCATTCATTTGTTCCTTCAGCTAATACATTTTAGCTCCATTCATTTATTTAGAGAACGTTAATGAACACTTAATTTCACGCCATGCTAAGGTTGCCAGATTTAGCAAGAAGGAAAACAAGGTCAACAGTAACGTAATCCCAGAATGCCCAGTTATGTTGACTTTCAAATAAACAGCAAATCATTTTCAGAGTAAGTATGCCCTGTGCAAGCTCTGTTAGTGGAAGCATATCTCAGGCAGGTCTCCCTGGGCACCCTGCCCCATTTCTTTCTCACCTAGCCCAGAGGTGGGAATGAGTGATGAACGCCCATGCTTCCTCAGAGGGGAAATGGAGACACAGAGAGGGGTGTCCACCTGCCTGGGCCCCCAGCGCCAGGCTGAGCCAGTGACGTGGGCATGCTTCCACCCCCTGCTCACTTCCTGGATGGCAAATTCCTGAACACAGGGCTAGCTTGGTGGCTACCTAGCACTTTCTCCCACCCTAGCTCTCACCTGTTGGGGGCAGTCCAACTGTGTCACCCAGGGCTGGAGACTGGCACAGCCAGGACATGAGCTGGAAAGCTGGGTGGGCAGAGGAGGCATGAAGAGAGAGGGGGACAGATGATCACCAGTGCTCCCTTGACCACATGGCTTCCCACCTGTCCCACAGCACCTGTCCACAAGCCTCTCACTGTCACCCTGGGCAAAACATGGGCTCAGAGGGGCCGCCAAAGTCACCTGTCTCCCACCTGTGGCCCTTGGGGGAGAAGTCTTGGCCCTTCTCTGTGCTGAGGCCCCTCCCCTCTACAAAGAGACACTCATTCCTTCATTTATGCATTGCTTGCACAGATATTTCTTGAGCCCCTACTATGTACTAGGTGCTGTTTGAGGCATGAAATATGGGGGGAGGGGATACATCGGAAGACAAGACAGATGAAAAGTCATTGAGTTGGTGGTCCAACGGGGGAGACTGAAAATAAACACATAAAAAAGATAATTGTAAGTGGAGAATATACTGAAACAGAAGTAAAGCAGAAGGAGATGATGGAGGAGAGTACTGTGGGTGCCCTTTGACTCAGGGCTGTGCAGGAGGGCCTCTCAGAGGAGGTGACATTTAAGAAGAGACCCATATGGGGAGAAGCAGCTCCTCTGAGACAGATAACAGGGAAAGCATTCCTGGCAAAGTAAACAGCAAGTGCAAAGGCCCTGAGGACAGAGCAAGCTGGGTGGCTGTGAGAGAAGGTATTGGTGGAACACAGTAAAAAAGGGGGTGCTGATGGGTCTGAGGTGGGAGGGGGTAGATTATACAAGGTTGTGCAGATAACAGAGATCTTCTTGGCTTCTCCCTTGATCCAGGCAGACTGTTCTCTGACTCACCCCCTCTAAGGAGCCTTCCCTGATGACCCTGGTTAAGTGAGTCTGTTATATTTGTCCTTTTAACATTCATCACTACATGGCGTCACGATCTCCCTTTATTGGGTGTATGGAGATGTTTTATTTTTCTTTCCCCACTGTTACAATGTCAGCCAAGCAGGGTTATTCATGTGGCACGGAAAACGGGGCCACAAAGACCCAAGCTTGGGGGCATGCCCTACATGGATGGCTGGGAAATAGGTCCTGTGTTTTGTGGATTGTAGTTTTGAGTCCACGTGAGCCTCACAAGCCAACCTTGGATCCCAAACTCTGAGTACAATGAATTGTCCTGGAAATATGATAATAATCAGGGCTTTCACTGGACCCGTGCCATGCACCAGACAGTGTGCTAAGCACTTCTTCTTTTTTTTTTTTTTAAGCACTTCATTTTTACTGTGGTAAAATGCACATAGAGTTTGCCATTTTAACCATTTTAATTAAAAAAAATTCTCATTCGAGCCAGGGAGATAGAGGGTGAAGCAAATGTGAAAGAGAAATATCAATTGGTTGCCTCTGGTATGCGCTCCGACCAGAGATGGAACCCGAAAGCTTTTGGCGTGTGTGATGATGCTCCAACCAACATGAGCCACTTGGCCGGGGCCGTTTTAACCATTTTAAAGTGTGCGATTCAGTGGCATTTAGTACATTCACAGTGTTGTGCAATCATTCCCACTATCTAGCTCCAGAACATTCCATTACTCCAGAAGGAAACTCAGTACTCATTAAACAGTCATTCTCCACCACAACCCCCCTTTCCCTCCGGCCTCTGGAAACCACTAACCTACTTCTGTGTCTGTGAATTTGCCGTCTCTGGGTATTTCACAGGAATGGAATCATACAATATGTGGCCTTTTGTGTCTGGCTTCTTTCACATGTTCCTCCATGGCTTAGCATGTGTCAGGACTTCATTGCTTTTTACTGCTGAATAATAGTCTATTGTGTGGATGTATCACATTTTGTTCACTCATTCATCAGCTGATGGACATTTGTTTCCACGTTTTGTCTTATGAATAGTGCTACTATGAACATTTGTGTACTAGTTTTTGTTCAAACATCTGTTTTTAATTCTTTTGAATGTACACCTCGGAGTGGAGTCGCAGGGTCATATGGTAATTCTACATTTAAGTTATTGAGGAGCTGCCAGCTAAGCACTTTTTAAAGTGTGCATGATATTGGGGAATTCGCACAGTAAACTAACAAGGGGGCCTCTGCATTGCCCCCATTTTGCAGATGAAGAAACTGAGGCTCAGGAAGTGGCTTTATGAGCCATGGGCACACTGATGAGAAGGGATGAGATTGGGTTCATTGCATTCCAAACCACCTTGAACCCAAGCTGTAATGGGAGGGGGTGGAATAAGAACTGGGTTATCTTCAGGCCTCTCAAGTTGCATCTGCTGAGAAAACTGAGGATGTGAAGGCCAGTGTTGCTCTGTTAGACTTGCTTGGTTCTGCTCTCCCATGCTCCTTCCTGGCTGTGTGACTTTGGGCAAGCTGGTTCACCTCTCTGGGCCACATTAAATGAGATCCTACTGGGTGGAGCTGGGGGCAGAAGTGAGTCAAGGACTCCCACAGTCTCCTCTCCAGAGGGGTTGTGGGGGCAAAGGTGTCCAGAGCTAGAAGGTGTGGGCAGTCAAAGGCTGGAGGTGGCATCCACCTCAAAGTGCCATGTCCATGATGACACAGAATGACTCGGGTGGGAAAACAGTGCCCAATTTTCCAGAAATGCTTGGACACCACTTCATCAAAAGAAAAAGTAGCCTGGGTTCAGTCATTCCCCAGAACCACACTGCATTTTCAGCCAGAAATAATAACTATGGCTGGTTAAGTGAGCTCCAGAGAACAAAAATCTAACCTGGACATGTAACTTTAACAGGAGGGATGGGGTGACTGGGGAGTGTCATAGGGGAGCTTTCAGGGCAGGCATGGGGTGGGGTCCCCAGCCTCTTTGCTGAGCTCAGCACAGACTGAAGCTTGCAACCTGGGAGACCCACAGCAACATTTACCAAGTAGTCGCTGTATACACTGACTCATTCAACATACAGAACAACCTTGGAAGGCGGTACAGATGGGCAACTGAGACACAAAGAGGCCAAGACACTTGCCCAGGGTTGAGCAGCTAAGAAGTGGCTGAGCTGGGGTTTGAGGCCGGAGAGCCAGGATCTGGACGGAGCCCACACTGAACCACCATGAGCCTTCCTTAGGGAAGGGTGGGGAAATGTCCTTTCGTGTTCTGCAAAATGAAGTGACGGTGTCGAGCTAGTGGGCGGAAGGCTGCTGATAAAGGAAATGGGGAGGGGGGTCAAAGCACCCCAGGAAGCACCCTGTGTCCCGTTTGCTGGGCATGTTCCTTCCTAGGGGGTGTGGGAATCCAAGGTCAGTTCAGCAGCCTGGCCCCTCCTACCTAGGAGGTGCCTGGGGAAGCATGTAGTCTGTCTACACTGGCGAAGGCTTGACTCCACGCAGCCTGCTGCCCTGAACTTGCCAGCTGAGCATGGTAGTGCCTGCACAGCATCTGGTTCTGCTGTGTGACCTGGGAGAGTGTACCAGACTCTCTGGACCTCACCTCCTGCCCCAGAACATGAGAATAACCATAACACACAGTTGGGAAGGTTATGCGGTTGGTGCTGTCGCTCTTAGTCCCGTTGCTGCCACCAGGAGGAATCCACCTGGAGTGTTTGCCCTGCGGAGGGGAGGGCACCCCTGGCCTGAGCCCCTTGGATGTAAGGTAGGAGGGCCCTTGGTGTCTGTTGGCCCAGGCTGGCTCCTGCCGGGCCTCCCAGACATAGGGGGAGGGAGGCCCCTAGCCAGCCAGACTCCTGAGTCAGAGTTTCCCGTTGCTGCCAGCACCAGGCAGGAACGGGAGATGTGGGTGGAGGTGGGGGAGGGGAGGGAGCCTGAGGGGTGTGGGTGGGTGGAGAGCTGCGATCCCAGTTGTGGCTGCTGTTGGGTGGGACAGACAGAAAACCATTTGTCAGACAGCAGGAGGCTGGAGGTGACAAGGGGTATCAGAGCAGGATCCCTGTCCCTCCTGGGTTACCAGGCAGCAAACTCAAACCTCAAATTTCCTAATCTGCCCCTCCTGCCTCCAACATTCACACGAACTACACTCAGCTCCATGACCTTATTGCTCTTTCTTAGTTTGTGGATCCGGTTCCAGCCTCAGGGCCTTTGCACTTGCTATTTCTTCTGCCTCAAACATTTCAAGGGACTGGTTCTTTCCCAGCCTCAGGCTCAGCTTAAATGTCACCTCCTCACAGAGGCTCTCCTTGACTACCTGAGCTTTAAAGTGTGCTCTTCCTGCTTCCCCTCCCAGTTCCTCTAGCTCATCTGTTCTTTCTTCATCTGCTCCAAGTATACTGAGCTCCTACTGCCGGTCAGGGGTTGCTCTGGGCACGTCGGATAAAACAGTGAGCAGAGCAGACAATCTTGCTGTTTTCAGAGCTGCCATTCCATGGAGGGAGGGAGACAGCAGCAATGAGGTGCTATAATGGTTGGGAGGGAAGAGCCAATCACAGCTGGGGAGTCAGGATGTCAGAGGGTAGGGCCTCTATGTTGGGTGGGGGCTGAAGGAAGGTGTCCCTCAGGGAGTGATGCCAGGTGAAGTATTAAAGGAAGTAAGGGAGGGGGTCCTGTGAATACCTGGGAAGAAATTCAGGTATCAGGAACAGCAAGTGCAAAGGCCCTGAGGCCTAATCAAGGAACTGCAAGGAGGCCTGTATGGCTGGAGCAAAACTGGTGAGAAGGGCTGAGTTCTGTGAGGGAATGAGGTAGGCAGGTCAAGCAGGCCACAGTGGGGAGTCAGCTTTTGCTGAGTGAGGTGGGAACTCCTGTCAAGTCCTAAGCAGAGGGGTGACTGAGACAGTGAGATACAGTCATGTTCCAGGTAGATTTAAAGGGAGCATTAGCCTATCTCAGGGATGGATTGGGGTAAGAGCTGGGGAGAGAAAGGTGCCAGGATGACCGGATTGGACTTAGCACCTCCCAGTTCTCCAGGCACATAGGCAGCAGCCCACTACCTTGCCACTGCCTTGACAGGGGGCCCAAGCCTCAGATTAGGACCCCATCCTACAAATAAATGGAGACTTCCAAGGCCGGGCTCGAATCTGTGTTGGGAAGGGGGTGACTTCACTGGTCAGCCTTCCCCATGGAGGCTCTTTGGAGGAGGGTACCCTAAGTGTTTGCTCCTTCTCCTTTGTAGCCCACAGGCTAGCTAGGGCCTAGGTCAGGTGTGAAAGGTGGCTGGTGGGGAGAGGCTGGACCCTTTCTGAGTCATGCTGGAGGCCAGGTGGGGGTGAAGCAGAAACCACTAGTGGTGGGGAAAGCAGCCTGTGGCCAGCCCAGCACACCACCTCCCATGCAGACTTAGTGTCTCGTCCCTCTGGCCAAGGTCGCACCCCCCCAACCCCCCCCCACACACACACACACAATATGATAGGCCCATGGGATTCTATCCAGAGCCTTGGCCAGTGACTCAGCAGGACTCACCGTCGTAGACTGGAGCCAGGACCCCGGTGCCTAGACCAGAAACCACGCCTGACCTGCCCGGCCGGATAGGAACACGGACTGGGTGGGTGGACAAGCCCTGACCGGAAGAGCTTGGCATGGAAGTGGCATGGGAAGACACCCCCAACCCTGTTCCAAATACAGCAGCTTCGGATCACCTGTCCCCCAATGGTGCCTGCGATGTTCTTGATTATAGTTTTAAGAGGGGCTTCTTGGCTGTCCCATCCAGTTCTGTCAAGGCCTCGAGGGTCAGCCTGACCTTGATAGGTCAAGTTTAGTGTCATGGTGTATCGTGTCCATTCCATCGCATCGTTTCTGCTCTGTTATATGTTCTGGTTTGTTCTAGGGCCTTCCTTTCCTTTCTAGCTTATTGTGTTTATTTATTCATTTGACTGATATTTACTGAGCACCTACTATGTGCCAGGCAGTGTTCTAGGTGCTGGAATTACAACTTTGAATAAAGCAAGAGTCTTGCCCCAGGAGTTTAGCAGGGGACTAGCAACAAATGAACACACAACGTGAGGCAGTGGTGAGAGCTGCAAGAATGGCCGCAGCAGAAGGCAGATGGCATCATAGACAATAGCTGAAGGAGGAGGAGGTGGGTGCTTTTAGCAAGGGGATGGACTAGGGTCAACCATGGCCTCACTGGGAAGGTGACATTTGAGCTGAGACCTGAAGGAGGTGAGGGAGGGAGCTGCATAGCTATTTGCGGATGAGGAAGAGCATTCCAGAGGGAATAGCAAGTGCAAAGGCCCTGAGGCTGGAACACACCTGGTGTTTTCAAGAAACAGCTCAGAGGCTGGTATGACTGCTAGCAGGAAAGATGAGGTAGAAGACAAGTCTTCTGTGTGTTTTGAGCAATTTAAGGATTTCTGAGACTATATTTGTCTTCCCCACCCAGTTTAGTAACAAATCCCGTCACCTGAGATGCATCTGTGGCATTCTGGTCTAAACCTCTGCTGCTTGGGGCCTGATCTTGTCAAAACGGTCTTCCTGCTGCTGCCTTCCTGAGCCCTGTTCGTTCCTTCATTCTTTCTTATTTTTCCCCCCTTCATTCTTTCCTTTGTGCGTTCACCCATTCATTCATTCCACCAGCATTTACTGAACTGGAACAGTGAGGAGTCAGATAGACACAGTCCCTGTCCCTGCCCAGGGGGAACGCAGAAGTCCAACAGGGCAAGCCTGCATGGAGGACCCCAGAAAGCCTGGGTGAAGGAGTTGGAAGCACTACCATCTCCAACACAGTAGGAAGTACCAAGGGCCCATCCCTTTTCTGAGCCCTGCCAGGAATTAGCTCATTGGTCCTCAAACAACTGTTGCTGCCCCTGTTTCCCAGGTGGGGAAACAGAGGCAAAGGGAAGTGAAGAGCAGGAGGGTCAGAGCCGGGCTTTATTCCTGAGCAGCTGGTCCAGGCCCTGTCCTCTCAAAGTATCTCACTGGGGCTGGTCACTGGGTGGCAGGCAGGCAGCAGAGAGGAGCTGACTTGTTAAGTTCTTCTAATTGAAAAGTCATCACCCCAGGCCAAGTGCCTTGCCTCTGCCTCCATCTCCTCATCCCTGGGTCAGGACTGAAGATGTGAGCCGATAGCAAGTGCTTAGTTTTACCTTTAAGAATAGAAGACGTTCTTCTTCCTGTCTGGCGTCAGTTTTACCAGTGAGAAAACTGGACCCAGAGAGGGTAAGGCTCTTGCCCAAGATCACACAGCCAGGAAATGACATATCCAAGATTCGAGTCCACAAAAGTAGTCTGTGTCCGTGAACACAAACACACACACATCTGCAAAATGTGTGTACTGAGCTCACAGACCCACTGGAGAGAAGTGCAGGGTTCCACATGCATTCACATGCGGTGCTCTGTTTGGATGACAGCTCTGGGGTCAGCACAGCCTGCGAAGGTCAGTTGCAGGGCAGAGGCTGCAAATTCCAATGTCTCCTGGGATGCTTTTAGGAGCCCAAATTCTTCCTTCCCTCACCCCTGCTTAAAATTCCCCCATTTGTTCTTTTCCTTGCTTTAAGCACATGTCAGACAACTCCAGTGCCTGTAGATGTTAGGCAGGTACTTACATGAGCAAAGTGTGGGACATTAGGGCTTGGTGGGGACTGTGGAGGGTGGGATTCGTTGTCCTGCAGGAAAATGGGCCCATTGCCTAGAGAAAACCAGAATTCCAGATTTTGTTGGAAATCTGTGGGAAGTTGTTTCAAACTCTGTGAGGGCCAAAATGACTCGTCTGTCCCTCTGTGGGTCTGGCTTGGTCCAAGTGCCTCTCGTGTGTGGTCTCTGCCTGTGAGGTGAGGCAAGAGGCTGGGAGCTCGCTGTGTGCCCTAGAAAAGCCACAGGCCTCTCTGTGTTCAGTTTCCCCATGGCAGGCCTGGAGGAGGATGCACAGGTTAGAGAGCTGGGCCCGTTCTGGGCAGAGACAGACCTGGGCCACAGGGGAGGCACTTTCCTGCCTGCAGAAGTCATTTCTCACTCTGACCTCCACCCACCCGTCTCCTGGCGT
Source organism: Noctilio leporinus (assembly GCA_004026585.1). NCBI lineage: Eukaryota > Metazoa > Chordata > Mammalia > Chiroptera > Noctilionidae > Noctilio > Noctilio leporinus. Next base: position 24,095 of record PVIW01007248.1, on the reverse strand, counting down.
CTGCCAGGACCTTAATGGATAAAACATCCTGCCAGTGCCTAAACCCTTGCCTCCATCCTGAGGTGGGAGCCAGCTCCAGAGGAGTGGCTCTGGGCACCCGTGGGTGGAGGGGCCCACGGAGTCCCAGAGTGAGGTAGGTTTTAGCAGGCCAGGGTCATTATGGAAGTCTTCCTGGAGGAAGGGGTGGGACTGGAAGCAGCTCTGTGGCTTGGGAGTCTGGACAACTGGGCTCAAACTATACTCTCACAGGGCAGTGATGATTTCCTCTGGGTCACTGTGTCCCCAGCTCCTAGATCAGAGCCTGGCTCACAGTTGGCTCTCAGTAAGTGTCACATAAGAGTGCCCACACACGGCTGGTGCTCTTACACCAAGGGCCTTGCTTTGATGGGTCCAGCTCGCTCCAAGGCCCTGTCTCTTCAGTTAGCTCCTTCTTCTTCAGGTCCCAGTTCGTTCAAACGTCCCCTGCTCAGAGTGCTAGCAGCCTGCCCTCACTCTGGACAGTCCTCTATCTCCGTTCTTATCACGGCTGAGTAATCCCGCCGGTTTCTTCCTTTGCCTGTTTGTCCTCTGTCTCATGACTGGAAGGTCAGCCCTGCCGGGGGTGAGGGACGGGATGCCGATCTCCTGTCCTGTCCCCAGACCCAGTACGGCATGTGGCACGTCCCTATCTGCTGCCTGAGGGTCTTAAATGAATTGGGACCCAGTTAAATGCCGGATGCACAGCAGGCTTTTATTGAGACATGGATGGCTCAGGGATGGACAAGTTAGAGGAAGAGGAAAAACATGCAAACTTGGGTTGTGACCTTGGGCAAGTCCCTAGGCCTCCATTGCCTCAGCTAGAATACGGGATGACTACAGACCGCCTCCAGCGTTGCTGGGAAGACTAGCAAATTCTGTGAGAAATGGGAACCGGCCCACCCCTAGCAGGTGACCGCCTGCCCCCTGCCCCTGGGCCCCCGAGGTTCGCCAGCAGCTGGTGGCGGTGAGCAGGGAGGCTGGCGCCAACCGTGTCTGGACAGAGGGATGGAAAACACCCGCCTGCCGCTCTGCCCCCAGGCGGGAGCGGGGTGCACCTGCCCCAGGTCACACAGCACAGGCGGAGCCGAGGGAGCTGAGCGCGGGTGTCCTGGGGTCTCTGAGAACAAGCCGTCTTTTGTGGCCTTGTGGGTGTGGGGGGCTCACAGGGCCTGAATGGGGGTGAGGAGGCAGGGGCAGGTGTGGGAGCAGGTGTCCACCATCATCCCTCGGCATTGCCCCAGGGTGGGGGGAGTGCCCCGTACATGCTCCAGAACTGGCCGGGCTGGTTGGACACCTGTCCCTGCTGCTTCTTGTCGGGAGCCATCACAGGCACAAGCCAGGCCTGGGGTCGGGGCGGAGGGCTGGAAGAATGAGGAGGCGGAAGGTGGGAGGGGGCCCGAGGGGTGTGGGGGGAGACGAGAAAGGGGAGCAGAGATCATGAGGTCTGGTGCAGTGGGACCTGGGATTGAGTCCCAGCCCTGCTCCTTTAAGGTGGGGACACTGAGCAGGTCACATGGCTCCTCCGAGCCTCAGTTTCCTCATCCATAAACTGGGGCTGAAACCCCTCTGCAGCAGTGTCTGTGCCTGTGAAACTTCCAGGCACTTGTGAGGGTGGGAGATGGGGGCTCCGGGTAGCACTTTGGGGCCTCAGGCTGCTCACAGCTTGCCCTCCCCCAAGACTTTATTCCTCTTTCACTTAAGAAAGGTTAATTGGGCACCTATTGTGTGCCAGAACCATGCTAGGCACTGGGGGCTCGGGAGGCCCCTGTGCTGGAAAGAAGTCAGAAAACTCACAGGAGAAAGAATGAATAAGAACATCCCAGTGACTTGGGCAACGAAGGGTTCAATGAAAGCGGTACTAGAGGGTGACTCGTAGGTCAGGGGGCATCTCTAAGGACGTGACTTGGAGGAGAAGTGGGGTGGGGGTGGGGACTGGGCTCCAGGCAGCCAGCACAGCCAGGGCAAAGGCCCTGAGGTGGGACCAGCCTGCTCTGCCTTTGCGGACAGCAGCAAGGAGGCCCCTCCGTGAGGGGATCTGGCCTGAGGGGACCCTTTTGCCCGTCCCCAGGGGTGGAGGCCAAAGGGCAGGGCACAGGCCAGGCTGGAGGAAATGGGGCCAAGACCCGGGCGGGCAGACCCCCCTGGGACTGCTAATATCCCGAGTGCCGGTGACGAGATGCAGTCCCAGTGGCAAGGGTGGGGGCCGGGCCTCTATAAACAGGAGGCCTCGTAAAGCTGATCAAAGCGGCAGGCCTGCCCGAGCGCTGGCCACTTCCTGCAGGGCCCGGAGCCCCACAGCCTGTGCAAAGGGGCCTCTTGGTCTCCTGGACTCGCGTTGGGGTCTGTATGTGGCTAAGGGCAGGGAGGGCCTGTTTACCTATTTGTCGTGAAGGGGGAGGCTGACTGGACCCTCTGGACAGCCTGCTGGATTCTATGTCGTTGACCGAAAGCTCAGCCCCTGGAAGCACTGGGGGTCAAATCCCAGAGCGGCTGCTTGCTGGGTGGCCCCAGGCAGCAACCCCACCCACCCACCCCACCCTTGCCGTCCTCAGCTCTCAGATGGAGCTAATGGTAGCCTCTCCTTCAACGCCCTCAGACCGTGGGTGTTTATTTCTATGCCTTAGCACTGTAGCTTGTTACTTATGAAATAATAACGGTGGTGATCCCCCGGCATCCTGGCGGGAAGCTGTGTCCCAGGCAGGAGGGCTGGTGGGAGCGGGTGGAGCTGCAGCCCTGGGGCTGTGGGGAGGGTCTGGGTCCCTCCCCTGCTCCCCCTGGGATGCCCAGGCTGAACAGAGGCTTGACTGGGCCACAGCCGAGACCCAGCCTCTCCTGCCACTGTCCTGGCCCAGCCCTGTCCTCCCCCACCCCCTAGGCCGCCCTGCCTTCCCCCTCATCCCCCTCGACAGCCCACACTCAGCCAGAGAACTCAAGTCAACCCATGTTCCTCTTGCTCAGAACCCTCCAGGGCTCCCGCTACCCACAGAATGCACCCCACCCCCTGCACCCCACATCTGCCCACAAGCCCAGAGTGGCCTTGCCCACCTCCACCCTCCCCGTCACTCTCAGATCCGGCCTCACCACATAAAACCACCACAGCCTGCGCTCAACTGCCTGCCCCATCTCCGTCACCGTCCAACACGTTGCACGAAACACCCGTTCATCCTGTCTCCCCTTGGCAGGGTCGCCCCGTGAGGGCAGGGCTGGCCCCGTGAGGGCAGGGCTGTGCGGTGTTTTCCTGTTTGGTTCCCAGCTGGACCCCCAGTTCCTGAAACAGTAGGGCTTCATCAGTATTTGTGGAATGCATGAATAGCTCCTGACCCAGCTCCATAACCATTGTTATTTTGATTTTATGAAGGAAGAAAGTGAGGCTGAGCAAGGAGGGAAACTGGTGAGTTGCCCAAGATCTCAGACAGCCAGAGAGTGGGAGATTCAGGGTAAGAATAATGCTAGAATACTAAAAATAATAATAATACAATAGGCTAAGGTATATTGAGCTCCTGCTGTGTGCCAGGCCCTGTGCTGGGTGTTGGAAAAGAAGTGGAAGAAAAAGCCAGGTGAATAGTAAATGCTTTATGTGGGAAAACCCTTCGAATGCTCAGTGGGACTTCCTATGGAGGGGACCGGTCACACCTGGTTTATAGATGAGGCTCAAAGGGAACAAGGGACAGGTCTCTAACAATCACAGCAGCAGCAACAGCCCCAGGTGCCTGAGCTGTGCTCTGGGCCCTGGTTTACACCCAGTATCTCTAATCCTTACCACACTTTATATTATACTTTAAGGCAAAGAACCCTAGCTTCTAACAAGCGCAATAACTTCACACCTGTTAAAAGGTGGGATGAAGGAGCTTCAGCCCATTTTCCAGGTTTCTCTGCCCCAGGACAGGCCTGGCACCAGGAGGGGATGGGCCCAAAACCAGGGGGACCCTCCCTGGTGCTGGTTTCCCTAAGTCCCTTTAAGGTCTGGGGCACATGTTGCCCCCCCAGCATGGAACTGGTAGGTGGCTTCCTTCCCACTGGCTCTTGGGATCCTGTCTCTAGAGAAGGCTTGAAGAAGTAGTGGCAACTCTGCTGTGTGACCTAGGGCAAGTTGTTGTGCCTCTCTGAGCTGCCAGGCACAAACAACTCCATGGAGTCATGGCCGGCTGAGAGGCTTCTGGGGTCGGGAGCCGGGGTGTGGGGAGGAGTGAGGGCTATGCACCGAAGGCCTGGCACCTGGGAACACCTGCTTTCTGCCTGGAGGGAGCAGGAGAGAACAGAGCCAGCTGCACCGCTGCCCCAGGCCTGTTTCTCCTTCCCACCCTACCCCAATTAGAACTCTGCAAGCGCCCTGACCTGTTGGACGTCATCCTGCAAAGTGAAATGTCGCCGGTTCGATTCCCGGGTGGGGCACATGCCTATCTAGGTTGCAGATGCGGTCCCCAGTTGGGGTGCGTACCAGAGGCAACTGACCGATGTTTCCTTCCTTTCTGCCCCCTCTAAAATTAAATAAATAAAATTTTAAAAATCAAAACAAAACTGAAAGCTCCCAGGAGATGGGGCCCAGTGCTGTCCCACCCAGCCCTCTCCGGCCAGCCTTTCTCACTAGGAAAGAGAAATGACTATCCAGGAGTCACATTCTCCAGGCCCCACTTTACTCACTGGATCAGCTTCATTTCATCTCCTTCCACTATGTCATGCCCCATGATTTCTTCTCCTGCCATTCAGTCCCTGCAATGCAGCCTGTGTCACGGCTCTGCCTCGTTTACACACTGAGATACTGAGGTGCCCAGAGTGGTTCTGAGTCCAAGGAAGCCAGGACATCTTTACCCATGCTTAGGGTAATTAATAATAGCTCCGTGGATGGAGCATGCGCCCTGTGTACTGTCCCCCTTCTTGCAGGAGAGGCAGCTGGGCTTCAGAAAGAATGAGACACCTGCCCAAGTCATACAGCCTGGAGGTGGCAGAGCTCAGTCTGACCCGGAGCCTGTAACGGCAGACGGGGGTGTCTGAGGTCCCAAGAAGGGAAGGGTCTTGCCCAAGGTCACGTAGGCCTGTTAGGGCCCAGATCCCCACGGAGGCTGGGCTAGTTCTGGAATCACTGGAATCCAGGGGGAGCCTTCCCACGCCCTGGGGTGAGGGTGAGGGGACCGCCTGGCATTTCCTGTTTGTTTGGGCAGAACCCAGGACATGACCTGTGCAGGGAGATACAGGGACACTTCTCATGGCCCCTTGGTACAGGAAGGGGGCCCCACCTTTCCCCAGGATGCAGTGAGGGGCAGAAGCCTGTGAGGAGACATGCTGTCCCTTATTGTCTGTGTGTCCTTGTCCCTGTCCCCCCATCCTACCCTCAAGTCTCTGCACCCTCAGTTATTTCTTGTTCTAGCGTCCGGTGAGCAGTCTCAACAGAAGCCCCAGGTCATCGGGGGAGCCCCAGGCCACGAGGTTGCAAGTCACTTCCCTCTCTGAGCCTCAGTTTCTTCCTCTGTCAAATGGAGTCATTGTGAAATGAGAACTGCCAGCTCAGCATTTTGGGAGCTCGCTGTCCGGAGGGTGGGCGTGAGTCATCCAGGCTCTGGCACTGACCTGCCGGGCAGCGTCTCAGAAGCAGGAGGAACTGAGGCCTAGAGGTCAGGACACGGCCAGCTGAGGTGTCTCCGCTCCCGCTTCCTGAGAGACAGCTATGGAGGGTGGAGAAGGCCTATGCCAGTACCGGCAACCCTGAGTTCAAACCCCAGCTGTGCCACCCCGAGATGCTGGTCAGGTCATCTACCTCTCTGAGGCTCAGTTTGCTCTTCTGCAAAATGGGGAGAAAACTAAACCAATGCCAGGACTTAATGAGCCGATCAAACATGTAAACTACTGCTGGTGGAGTCTGACACCCGAGAGACCTTCGTGGTCAGCCTTCCTCTCTGAGCAGGAGTTGGGGTGGTGGGAGGTGGTGCTCCTCCTCTTGGCTCCATGGGGAGTGTCGGGGCTGGGTTTGCTGGGAAAGTGGGGAAAAGTCACTGACCACAGGTCCCGGATCTCCTGCACCCGGACCCTACCTGGGGCTGGCATGCTGTCCTCCGCCTCTTTCTGGCATGTGCCCTTGGGCACTTGGGATTCCCACTTCACCCCCGCCACACTCGCGCGGTTCTCCAGCTGTGCCAGCCCCTTTCTGCTCCTCTGCCCTCCCGGCTAGGGCCAGCCTCACAGCATGTGCACCTACAGGACTCTCTCCCAGCTTTCCCCTTCCTTAACAGCAATTTCTATTCTTAGGTCCTATCCTTGGAATCTAAAGCAGAACTTCGACTATTTTAGGCATTGAAGACATATTTGTCCCATGAACAAATGAGTGAAGTTTGATCTAATAGGAATGTTTTTTTTTTTTTTTTCCAATAAACCCATTTAACCCATTTACATTTATCATTTACAGGGAAATGCATTACTTTGTATTCTGTTTCCTGTTGACTGACTGATTGCTTGAATGAATGAGTGAGTGAATGAATCAATGAAGCAGAGTAAATTCCGCACTGCCCTAGGCCTTCCAAGATAGAAAGAACAGGAGACTGACCCCTGATCCCTCACTCTTATGATTATTCAACAGAACTTGATCCCCCAAAGGAGGGCTTATCTCCACCCCCCCACCCCCACCCCGGGAGTGCCACATTTAAGGTTCTGGTTCTGGGGACAGACCTGTGTTCCCACCCCCACTCCCCCATTAGCTGCTGGTGTGGCCTTGACCTACCTCTCTGAGTCTTCCTTTCCTAAGCTTGTAAAATGGGGGGAGGGGGGTCATAGTATTAGCTATGTGTAGGATTTCAACAATCCGACAGCAACGATTGTTGAAAGGGCTGAGCACAGCGCCTGGCCTGGAGAAAGTGCTCGATTTTTATTATTCTTGTTGTTGTACCTCAGTTTCCTTCCATTGTCAATGAGGCTGCTTGTCATTTCCTTGTAGGCACCTCAGGGTCCCGCTTCGAAGTCTGGAGCTGGAGGGTGTTCAGTCCACCCTCTCATCTCCTCCTGTCCGATGCCCCCACCCACTCAGGGAGGGTCGGTTTTGAGGACTCCAGAGTCCAGAGAGGCTTGAGCTGCTGCCAAGAGATGGGGAGAGGAGACGGCATGGAAGTGGAAGGAGCTTTTCATTCCTTTTTCATGGCCACACCAGTGCTGTCCCCATTACACAGGTGAGGAAACTGAGGCTTACTGGTCATGTGATCTCTGAGCACCTGCTGTGGGTGGGCTGTGCTGGGCCCTCTCCCATGGGGCGAGGGAGACAGGGAAAAACAAACCATCCACAGGATTTCCATCAAGGGCCTTGCCCAGTCCCTAAAGGCTCCCTAAAGAACCTTCCAGCATCCCTGCCTGGCAGGGGCACAGCTTCCTTTTCACAAAGGAGAAACTGAGGCCAGAGATGGGGCATCCCGTGCAGAGCCTGACGCTTCCAAGGGATGGGGCCACCTTCCTGCCTTTGCACCGGCTGGTGCCTCTGCCCGGAATATTCTTCCCTGGCCACTCGGGTTCACTGTGGTGTTCCGGGCACCGCATGGACGTCACTTCCTCAGGGACGCTTCCGGGCTGGAGGGTGAGGTCAGGCCCTGACACTCCTGCCCAGTGACAGTTTCCTCTTTTTTTTTTTTTTTTTTTTTTTAAGATTTTATTCATTATTTTTAGAGAGAAGGGCATGGAGGGAGGTAAAAAGGGAGAAAAACATCAACGTAGGGTTGCCTTTCACCTGCCTCTAGCTGACCTGGCTGGAGACCTGGCCTGCAACCTGGTTGTGTGCCCTGGCTGGGAATCGAACTGGCGACTCTTGGGTTCACAGGCCAGCACTCAATCCACTGAGCCACACCAGCCAGGGCTAGTTTCCTCTTTTCTAACGTGCCTTCCCACTCACATCACTTTGCAGGCTTTCAGGGGAGGCACAGGCTTGGCCTAGTCAAGGTGTGAAGGAGCCCCCTCAGGGTCACCTCCTGGAGGGGATGTCCCCAGTCCCCAGAGGTCAGTCCTCTACTGCAGGCACATGTGGCCCAGAGCTGCCCTCCGGCCCTTTCTGCAGCCGCATCTTTGCATTTCGTTGGTGGGATGATTGCTTTGTTGACCAGAGTCCTCTCTGGATGTCAGGACCAGCGCCTAGGACAGTGCCTGGGACAAAGGAAGTGCTTAATAACTACCCCTGGAAAGAAGGAAGGGAAGAAGAAAGGGACGGAGGGGTTGAATTTTAGTTACCCGATTTTTCATTTGTCCCATTGGCAACTGCTTACTGAGGGCCAACTGTATGCTCCTTTTGGGGAAGAGAGTCGTGGTGAACTCAGCGAAGGCTTCGCTGGGGGGCCACGTGGGCTGGGCTGCTGGAGGAGGGGTCAGCCGCAGAGGCAGGGGCAGCCCCGGGCTCCCCGCCCCAACCCCAGCTGGCAGCTGCAGGTGCTGTCGTAACTGTGGGCAGCTGAGTTGCCAAACTGCACCACAGCTACGTCACTGGGAACCAGGAGAGCCGGGAGACGGGGAGGGGTCCTGGAGGGGCCCCAAGTCTGACAGAGCTGTGTCAAAGGCCTGCCCCATGTGGACTGTTAGTCATTCCGCGTGATGTGGCTACATGGTTACGTGCTGCGATGGACTATTTTTGACTTTCAAAAAGGGTTGAGAAACGGTGCCTGAGTGTCCACATTCCCACTGCCGGAGGGAAACAAACGTGGCAGAGGTCCCTGCGCCTCCCCTGCTCCCCCTCCAGGGATGACTTCATCCTGTGGACTTTCATGTTGCTTTCCTGCGTCGACTGTGTGTCCCTGAACAAGTCACTTACCCTCTCTTGGCCCCGGTTTCCTCATCTGAAAGATGGGAGATGAGAAAAGTCACCCCTTTCCCCCAGAGGACTGGTGGGAATTAAATGAGCTTGTTTGTGTAAAGGACTTAGGCGAAGGCCCGGTGTGTCGCTATTGCCACTGAACACGGGGACAGGGTGAGGACAGACATTGCTTGTGGCAAGAGTACAATCTGCTAAGCTGTCACGGTGGTGCCTGGATCCATACAGCTGGCGAGGAGCAGGGTGGCGCTGAGGTGCTGAGGCACTAATTCTGGTTCATGCCGCTCCACTTCCAGTTCGGTTTGCTCCTCCATCGGCTTTGAAAAACCAGGGCCCAGCCTGGCTTTTTCTCTGCCGTCACCCGAGCTCTTGGCCCAGGGCATGGAGACTCGTAGGATGGGTGTGTGAGGCAGATGAAGGGGACTCAGTGTTCTCATCTGTATAATGGTCTCATAGTCCACAGCAATGAGAAAGGCCTGATGCACCCACTAGACGCTTTATAAACTCTTCTTTGTTTCCTTCTCTCTCAGCTGTACACCCTCCTCCCCCCAACCCCCTACCCTGGCTAGATCTGGACCCCGTTACCCTCAGGACAGTCATTATGCTGACAGAACTCATCGATTCGTTGATTCATTGATTTGTACATTCATACGTTCGTGCATTCATTCCTGCATGCATGCTTTCAATGAAGTTTCTTGAGCACCTACTGTGCTCCAGACTCGGCTCTGCACTCTAGGAATACTGAAATGAATAAATCCGGCAAAAATCTCTATCTTTCCGGAGGTGACATGCTAGCAGGGGACACAGACATCTGACACGGGTGTGATCCAAGCTATGACTCACCGGAGACCGGTGAACCAGGAGGCCTCTGCCTAACCCAGTCCGGGCCTTTGGGGGAAGGTGTGAGCTCAGATGGGAAGGAGGAGAAGGAGAAGTTAGACAGATGAAGGCTAGCGTGGGGCTCCAGATGGAGGCACTGGCCTGTGCAAAGGCCTAGGGGTAGGTGGGCATGGCAGTTTGGGGACCTGCCTATGGCTCCGCCTGGAGAGAGGTGATGGGTGGGATCTGGTCCTGAGAGTGATGGGGGTAAGCTGGGAGAAGCCGGGCTGGATTTAGATTTTACGAGGTTTGCTCTGGCTGCAGTGAGGAGCCTGAACTGATGGCAAGGCTGGAGGTGGGCAGACCTGAAGGGAGACTGGAGTCCTGCCCCCTGTCACAGGGGACCGGAGGGCAGACCAAGTACAGACAGAGGAGCTCAGACTGGCTGGGCTGGGCCTGGGTTTCCCTGGAAACTGGCCCAGGATGTGGCTGCTGAGGAGTTTCCTCCCTCCTCCCCGGGGACTAGGTCAGGCGTCAGCAGCTCCTTTGTCATGAAGGACAGTTGGGCAGGGGCTCGTCCTGTGACTGGCAGGCCCTCCTGGGAATGGGCACCCCTTTCCCCAACGCCACGCGGCATGAGTCCCTCAGGGTTTTCACAACACGGGGTAGGGCACCAGCACAAGATGGAAACAGTCAATGGTGTATCTCTGAGGTCTTGTCGACTCCACCGGGGTCCATTCAGACAGCAGAACATTCTGGAGCCTGGGAGAGGCAGTAGGCACAGAGGTTCGGGGCGCAGACCAGGAGCCTCAGCGCCTAGGTCTGAACCCTGGCTCTGCCCGTCACCACTATGTGGCACTGTGGCACTGGGTAGGTGCCTTGCCACTCCATGCCTCAGTTTCCCTATCTATGAAATGGGGATGATGAGACTAATAGAACCCTCTGATAGGATTGCTTCACCCTATGATTAATAAATTAATCCTTGTTAAGACCTAGAGAACCCTTTACTGCTGCCATTGCTGTTATTAACATTATGATTATTAGCAGGAGAAGTGGTAGAAATGTGGATTAATCCAAGGCACCGAAAAGGAAGGGGCAGGACAGAATGTCAAGCGGCTGCCACCTGTAAGAAAATGACAAGAATAACTAGATGCTACTGTGTAGACGCTCGGATGATCTCAGGAGATCCAAGACCCTGGTGATGTGGCCTTCCTGCGGGGGAGGGGGGCGGGGACAGAGGGGTAGCGGGGAGGGACCCTGACCCCTCATTGTGTACCCTTTACACCTTGTGCTGTCTGAGTTGCGTGTTGGGAGTGCGCATGTTCAAAACCAAACCCGCCAGAAAGCAATTTTGCAAGAAGTTTCCTCCGGGAAGGCCCCAGATCTCCGCCCCACCACCCCCGCATCCTGGCCTGTGTGTGGCCCAGTCGCGCCGCTGCTGGTTTTCAGAGCTCTAGGCCTTGGAGCAGGTCCGAGCTGGAGTGCCCTGCAAGAAAGGGGGCTCCCTGGAGACCCCCAGAGCGGCCTCAGCTCCGGGTGGCGGGGGGAGGTTGTGGGGGCCGGGTGGGGGGGTCCCAACCAACTGATGAGAACTCCAAATGCTCCTCAGCCCAGGCTGCTAATCGATTCCAGATTGGCCGGGTCAGGGCCAGGGCCGCCGCCGCCTGGCTCCATAAACAGCCCGTCGCTCCAGATGGCGGCTGGCTCCAGCCTGGCGAGCAGGTTCACGGGGGACTTGAGGGGGGCGGCAGCAGGTGGAGGACCCCCATTTCGCCTCACTGGGGCAGCAAGGCCCCTGCTGCCACTCATCCAGGCTGCCTGGAGTCAGGGAACTGAGCCAGATGGGCTTGTAGGGGTTGAACCCATTGCTCAGAGGAGAGAAACTGAGGCCCAGAAGGGATGAGGGATGGTTCAAGGTCAATGACAGACAGAGATGTGAGATGACTGGGGGTGGGGGTGGAGTGGCTCCTGAGGTTTGACCCTGGGCTTGCTTCATCTCTGTGAATCCAGCATACAGTCAAGGAAGAGAGGGAGGGAGGCATGATTGCCTCCTGGGTTCAAATTCTGCCTCTCGTTTTTACTCCCCCAGGGAATAAATGATTGCTATTCCCTGGGCCTCAGTTTCTTCATCTGTGAAATGGGAATGGCTGAGTACAGGCCTTGTCAGTCTCCTGGAAGAGTCAGTGATGTGGCTCACATGAAGTGCTTGAGTGGCAGGCTGCATACACTGCAAGCACACAGTTCTTTTTTTTTTTTTTAATTTTATTGTTGTTGTGTTACATCCATCCCTTTTTTGCTCCCCTCTGTCCCCCCACCCACCCACCCATTCAGCACACAGTTCTTTCTCTTCCTGCTACTCCTCCCACCTGAGAGCACAATGGCCTCCTCCAGGAAGCACCCTGACTTCCACTCAGACCTCTCCCTTTGGGCCCCTCCCATGGCCTCTCACTTAGTCCCCCTAACACTGGGGCACGATGGGTACCCATGCTAGTTGCCCTTCCTGCAGAGGAGGAAATGGAGGGTCAGGAGGCACCTGTGCCATTGGTCTCACCCAATCGCCCCTGCCAATCAAGAAATGGGTGTCAGGGAAGCAGCAGGGCACTCTGACGGCCCCACCACCAGGAAAAGGCAGGATGGGTTGGATACTCCTGCTCACACAGCACCTGGTCTGAAGATAGGAGACCTGGATGCTTCTCTGGCCTATACCTACTAACCTGAGAGCCCACAGGACACGAGGACCCAGATTTGCTGCACCGAGTCTGGTTCTGGGTCATGATGCCCAGGGAAGTGGGTATGGAGTCCTGGCCTGATCCCCTGTTCCCATACAGGCTGGCCCTGGATGTCCCTGGGTGGCTGGGCAGTGGCCTCATCCCTGGGGAGCAAACTGCAGAGCAGATGAGGGCTGTCCGTTCTCAGGGGCTCCCCTGCTGGTCATCTCTTTCCACCCAGCTGAGCAAGGCCACAAATGCTCAATGGCTGAGCCTTGATTGTCAGCATCTTAACTCCCCTGCCTGCACAGGACACCTGCAGGATAGCCTTGTTGAATGAGCAGTTGAGTAGTCATAATATAGAGAACAATTAACTTGTGGAAATTTTCTTAATATTTTCTTAACCTGCTGGGGGAGGAGCTGTTACTCCCATTTTATAGGTGCAAAAACTGAGGCTCCAAGGGGTTGAGTGCCTTGCTCAAGGTCATGCAGCTGGGACTGGATTTTGAACCCAGGTCTTTTACCTCCAGAACACACACTCTTAACCACATGTGCCCACTCCAGGGCAGCAGTGAGCCTGCAATGAGTTCAGCACCAGCACCTAGTAGGTGCTTCGCCCAAGCAACCCCCTCCCCTCTCCCTGCCAAAATCTACAGTGCCCAGTGCCTAGACTCAGACTCAGGCCCAGCCTTGAGGTCAGCGCCCGTTCTGCCCTGTGCCAGGAGAATGTTCATGGTGGCCTCAGCTGGGGTCCGAGAAGAAAGGCAGCCTTGTGGGCGAAAGGTGAGCCGCTGGGTGGGCGCAGGCGTGTTTACCCAGGGCCGGGCGTGTGGCTCAGGGTGGCGCCGCTGTCAGCCGCGACGGCGGCCCCGGGCCTGTGCTGGCCTCCAGATGTGAGCTGGCTCCAGCCGGCCGGGCCCCCCCACCCCGTGCACAGAGGGTCTTTATCAAAAGCGGCTGTGAGGAGGCCCGGGAGGCCGCCTGGCTCCAGTTTGCTGGCTCCAAGCCCTGGGCTTGCAGAAGCCAGTGAGCTGCACTCAGGCTTTTGTGCCCAGGTCTTCATCTGCTCCACACCACCTCCTCTCCTCCCCTCGGTCCTCCGGGGGTCCAGGCCAGGGGTGCAGCCCTCTTCCCCAGGAAGCTGAGGCTCCAGGAGCAACCTGGAGGGGTGACAATGCAAAGAAACGTCTTTTTAGTTTGCATTTTACATCCCTGAGGAGGAAAGGTAATCCACACAGGAAAAAAAAGTGCAAAACTCAATAACATTCCAGGGATGCTGCGTGAGTAGCCGAAATGAAGGCGCTCATGGGAAGGGTACATTGCAGATTCCGAATGGTGGGGAGGGAAGTTAACTGGGAGGGTTCGCGGGGGCTCCGTTCTCCCCACGATATTTTCTTTCTCAGGTCGGGTGGTGGGGATGTTATTTTTTGCATTTTCTTAGTTGGCTCCTATGCAGATGGTCTTCTGAAACCTTCTAGGGACTCTCTGAGAAGCCACAAACCAATCCACGGTATTTTCTTTCCTAGTTTGTTTTTGTTATACAAATAGTATCAAAATATAAACTGTTCAGCACCTGGCTGTTTTCACGGGCCCATGCCGCCTCATTCTTTTTCACGGCTGCATAGTATTCCACGGTGCGAAGCTACCACACTTCATTCTCCAGGCTGGCTTTGGTGGACATTTACATTTCTGCCCATGTTCCCTTCCACAGACCACGAAGAGATGAATTCTCTTTGTACGTGTGTTTGGGAACTCAGGCAAGTACATTCTAGATGATCAACTCTTAGAAACAGCACCACAAGGTGGACACGTTTACTCTTCTGAGAGCCATTGCTGACTTGCTCTCTCTGAAGTTTGCGTCCTTGCATTGTCCTGCCAGCAAGGTAGCTGTGCACAAGGAAACTGAGGCATGGTGAGCAGGAACAGTTTCACATGGGTCTGTCCCAAAAAACAAGCCTCCCACCCCCAAACCCTTTCTGCCTGATCAAAAAAGAGAAGCATGCCTGGCTGGTGGCACAGTGGATAAGGCGCCGGCCTGTGAACTCCAAGGTCGCTGGTTCGATTCCCAGTCAGGGCACACAACCAGGTTGCAAGCCAGGTCTCCAGCCAGGTCTGTAGCTGGAGGCAGGTGAAAGGCAACCGTACATTGATGTTTCTCTCCCTCTCTGTCTTTCTCCCTTCCCCTTTCTCTAAAAATAATAAATAAAATCTTTAAACAAAAATTAAAAAAAAAAAGAGAGAGAAACATATTCAGAAACTTCAGAAAATACAGAAATCGCAGACTAGAGAATGAAGCCTCCCCTCCCCACTGCCCACCACCAGCCTCTCCGGGGCTTCTCCCTGGCACTTTCTCCTTACTGGTTCTCAGGGCTATGTTGCTCCTCATGCATGGGGGATACGTGGTCATGTCTGGGGACATTTTAGGTCGTCACAATGGGCGGAGGGGTGTGCTACTGGCATCTGGTGGGCAGAGGCCGGGGATGCTGCTAAGTATCTTCCAGTGAGCAGGACGGCCTCCAGGACAGGGATCGACCTGGCTCCATTGTCATTAGTGCTGAGGCTGAGAAACTTACTTTGGACCCAAGTCACATCACAGCCATCCTGTGCTCAGACCTCTCACGGCTCCTACCTTATCCAGAGGACAGCCAGAGTCCTTCCATGACCACAAGGCCCCAGGGAGGTGCTCATGGCCTCCCCGCCCCCACTCTCCCACTGAGCTCCAGCATACCAGCGCCTCTCTCTTCCAGGACCTACCTCAGGCCTTCCCTCTGCTTTTCCCGAACTGTTTTCCCCAGACATCCAACACTCCCTCACTCCCCTCATGACCCTGTCAAGTGTCACCTCCCTCAGGAAGGCCTCCCTTACCTCCCTATTTAGTATCAGCCACTCCGAGAGCTTCTGCCTCCTTTGTACCTGGCACTCAGGCCAGGTGTCTTCAGTTCTTTGATAAAGCTGGTCTAATTTACTGCTGTGCAGGTAACACAGCCTGCAGCACCCAGTAGGGGCTCAGTAACTAAACGCTAACATATTGACTAGTGGACTTCTCACTCTCACCCCAAGATCCTGATGTCTAGGCCCCAGCTGAGGACAGAAGACCCTGTGGCCATCTCACTAGCTTCCTGCACCACCTCACCTCGGTCCCACCCTGACTGCGGAGGGCTTCCCTCATCTGGGATAGTGACAAAGACAGGGACACCATGGGCAACTCCCCAACTACTGCCAGCATTTACAGACCACTGACTGTTTGCCCCACTGTGAACTGGGCAACATAGAGTCTGTACCTCAGTGAATTCCTGGGGGTCAGGGGCAGTGACTTAATCATGTCCCTGCCCCAGGGCCTTTCAATAGTCACCATGTACTTACACGTTTATGGGGCACCTACTGTGTACCAGTGACTGCTGAGTGCATCTACATGCCAAGAGAGGGAACTTCCAGACAGGGGATTTAGGGAGGGGAAGAAGTCAGTTCACTTCTCTATTGATGCTTTTAATTAAAACTTTTTTTTCTATAGAAAGCATTCTTTGTGTAAATAGACATGAAGAATTACCAAGTATGAAAAAATACAGCCCCACCCGCTACTGGTGCTGGGAGGAAGCTCAGGGGACCAGTGAGGGCTCCTTTGGTCTCAGGGAGGCTTCCCGGAGGAGGTGGGCTCAGAGCAGAGGCCCCAGGACTTGTGGGATGAGCCTAACAAGAGGCAGGGGAGTGGGGAGCCCTGAGTGACCGCTGCCCAGACCCAGGGAGACAGCTGGCCCATCTGGGCGCTGATGGCCTGGCCCTTAGCCCAGCTGAAGGCCAGGCCCCTTGCTGCATGTGTCCCCTTGCTGCGTGTTTCCTGGTGGCACCTTATTGTACTTTCTGTTCTGTAGTGACCCATTTTTCTGACTCTGAGCAGCCCACCCCTGAACTCAAGCTCCACGAGGGCAGAACCCACCCTGTCTTGTTTATCACTCTGTCCCTGGGAACCTAGAGCACGTAGTAGGTGTTTGTCATGAGTTGAGTAGTGTCCCCCGAAATTCATGTCTATCCGGAAGTTCAGAATGTGACCGTATTTGGGAATAGGACCTCTGCTGATGAGATCATAATGGGTTGGGGTGACTGGTGTCCTTACAAGGAGAGGACACAGAGACACACAGGAGAAGGCCATGTGAAGATGGAGACAGAGACTATGATCCATCTACAAGGAGCACCGAGGACCCCTGAGAGCCCAGGAGCTGGGACAGGCAGGGACCAGCTCTTACCTGGAGCCCTCACAGGGGACCTGACACCTTGCATTCAGAATTCTCCAGAACTGTGGGAGAACACATTTGTCTTGTTTTAAGCTACCGTGTTGGTGGCAGTTTGTTATAGCAGCCACAGGAAACTCGTACAGATTTCACTCATAGGAGTGAACAAAAGAGGGAAGGCGTGAATTGGCCGCAGCTCAGCTTCGGGGTTTGTCACAAACGCATCTCAAGGTGATAGCCCTCATCCCTGTGACTAGGAGGTGGTCCCGCCAGGGACGGGGTGGGTGGGAGGAGCTGCTGAGGTCATCTGGCTGAGGTGACAAGAAAATCAGGCTTTGTAGATGTCACCTCTGTCCCCAGAAGCCCATGTCCACACTCAGACGCCCAGGGTCGGGTTTTGGGAGCCTGACCCCCACTGATGCTAATGCTTTTTAGATAATCGGCTGCTAGTGTATGTCCCCAGATCTTGGATGCTCCTCAGCCGCCGGACTGTCCTTAAGCCACTCTTACTGAGGCCTCTGGAGATGGGGAGGTGGCAGGATGCTGGGGGAAGAGCCTGTAACTCGCCTCTCTGGAGGGTGAGTGGCAGGTGAGCGGCTGCTCCTCTCCAAGCCTCAGTTTCCTTACCTGCAGTTGGAGGAAGCTGTTGTGATGTAGGTGAGACGAAGCTGGCCCTGGGCTGGCGGAGCCCCTGGTCCACAAGTGTTCACAGGCCTCAGAACCTTTCAAAGCCCTGACCCCTGTCCTGTGGCCTGTCCAGTGGCCCCACAAGGCCACCCCACCCCCAAGGAGCTCAGTATCTTCAGAGGGACCAAGGTTTAGATTTCATGCCCATAAAATGCCTGAAATCAAAGCAGGGCTCATAACACAAAGGGTTTTGCAGTTGCACAGAGCAGGAGAGGGTGTGAAATCCCCAGTGGTCTTGGGACCCACCATAAAGCAGACAGAAGGGTAGTGGCCGGGTACGAGGGACACCTGTCATTTTAGCAATGATCTGAATCCCAGCAAACATGTAACCATCTCAAGTGTTAGAGAAGACAACTGGGAGAACTCAACTGAAAAACCCTTTTACTTGATGTTAGAGGCAGTGAGCAAAGATGAAGGGGCCCAGTGGTTGGACCGAGGGGACTTGGGCCCTTGAACGAGGGTTCCAATCCTTGACCTGCCACTTACTCACTGTGTGACATTGGGCAGGTTGCTTAACCTCTCTGTGCCTCAATTTTCTCCTCTGCCAAAAGGGAGATGGTAACAGTTTCTCCCAAAGGGCCGTAGAGGTGACCAGAGTGACTATGTGACCTGGTGGCCCAGCCCCTGGGCATGGCTGGTGTTCCACCGATGCCACTGTCACTAGAATTTCTCCTAAGGACACTCACTCAGTAAGTGCTTGTTGAATGAATGAAGCTGGAAGTGTGGATGCTGCCGTGTGTCCCTGGGTTAACTGGGAGCGTCAGGGAGCACTCGGACTTGGAATCACCCGGCACACTGTAGAGTGCTGTGCTCATAGGATGTCATGGCTGACTCCGCATGTTCTCCGTTGGCGTCTGTGGGAAACAGGCAGCTGAGGGTCCTCAGTGTTTACAGTCAGCTTCCCGAGCTGAGTGCTGATCAGGGGCCAGGGCAGGGGCTTCTGGGTCTGGCTTTCGGCCTCTGACCACAGTGTCAAGTTTGTGGAGCAAAGGGGTCAAGAAGGCAGTGAGGACGGCGAGGCCGGAAGTGGCTGGCCCAGTCTTCTGGCCTGAATTATCTGGGAAGAAAAATAATCACATTCCATGGCTTCGGCACTGGAGCCACTACAGAGGGGTGGGGTGGAGTGTAGAACGGGGGAGGGGCAGGTAGCGGAGACACCTGAGGTTCAGCATCCACCAGGTGTTCCCAGGTGGTGAGTGGCTGAGGCACAGCAGCCGGGTCACATCTCCTGGGGAGAGAACATTGCTGCTCTGGGAGCCTGGAGCTGGCCGAGCTGCTGCCTCACACCAGACAGTACACTGCATGCCAGTCCCAGATCCAGGTAAGGGGGTAAGAGGGGGACGTTGCAAGTCGTAGGTACAGCCTAAAAGAACTGCTGGCCCTTCTTAGGATGGTCCTGAGGCCTGTCCTCTCTCTGTGCCACTTGTGATTGGATGTGCCAACTAGGCCACATTTCAGAAAAGACCTCCTTTCTTCCAGACTGGACTCCAGCCCAGGACAGGGTTGGGTGGGGGGCTTCGGCAGCCCCCAGATCACTGCCTTCCTCTGAGGAAAAGCCTGGTGTTCTGGGACCTCCTGCCCAGCCTGGCCCAGAGAAGCCAGCTGTCAGGGTAGCTCACCCTGTCCACCCCACGGCCCTGCACAAGCCACTTGCACTATGACCCAGCTTCTAGGCCATGAACTAGGGGGCTCAGGCCAGACTGGGGGCATGTGTGGCTCTGTGCTGGCCCTTCCAGTGAGAGGTGGGACTGGAAAGTCATTCGCAGCTGGCTGTGTGGATGAACCAGGACGTGTGGGAGAGTCCGGGAATCAAGTTGACGAAACCAGGACAGCAACCGCTGGACCCTGGCAAATCCTGGGTTCGTTCATTTGTTCATTCACTCGCTCCGTCACCCCCCAGGTGCTGCCCTCCCCACCCCAGCCTGGCACAGTGCAGCTGTGTTCCTGCACCCACCTGTTCACAGAGTGTCTGCTAAGCAACAAGTGCTATGGGCTTTCAATGTGACAGTGCGGCACGTACCCCAGAGCCTTTGCTCCTGCAGTTCCCTTTTCCTGGGTCTGTCTACTGTGCCAGGTTCTGGGCACAGCAGGTCTTCTACCTACTTGAAGTCACCTTCCTTCCCATTCCATTCCTTTGGGCATGTGCTTAATGCTTCAAACATCATTTTGTCTATCCACTTTGTCTTTTGTCCATCTTCCCTATTTAGAGATCAGCTCCACCAGGGTATGGTTTTGGTTTTGTTCCCAGCCCGGCAGTGAGCACACAGTGCTCCGTAAACGCTTGTTAATGAATGAATCAATGAACGAATGACAAAGGTCAGCCGGCACACAGCACTCCATAAATGCTTATTAATGAATGAATGAGTGAATGACTAGGGTCAGCACAGGGCTCCATCAATGCTTGTTGAATGAACGAATGACAGGGGTCAGTACACAGGGCTCCATCAATGCTTGTTGAACGAATGAATGAGGAACCGATGGGTGAAAGCTCCCGGAGGTGGGGGTGGGGGTGGGGAAGAGCACCAGGAAGGGGTTGGGCTCCTGGGCTCCTAGAGGGAGATGATAACCTATAACCTGAGGCCTGATGGAGGGGCACTGGGTGGGCCAGTGAAAAGAGGAGGAAAATGGTTTTTGCCTTAAAATGCTTTCCTCCCAGGGAGCATTAAAGGATGGCCCAGGGGTGGCAACGGGAGGGTGGGGGTGGGGGGTTGAAAAAAAAAGTAAAGGCTTTATTTCATTGCCACCGTAAAAATGGAGATTTCACTAACTTCTGATGTGCGGCTTCTCTTGAAAAATTGAAATTTTGGCCACCCCGACGGAGGTTTTGAATTTTCCTCCCCTGTAGCCAGAGGTAGCCCTGGGGCCTGGGCACGACCCCCCGGCCGAGGCCCACCCGGGCTGGGGACCTCCGCCACGCCCTCTCTGGCCTCGGTTCGGCCACGGTGAAAACGGGCTGGCAGCGCGGGGACACTGGGTAGGGGTGGGGAGGTGCGGTTGTGCACCCTCCTCCTCGGGTCTTCTGCAGGTGCCCCTGCTCGCAGTGGACCCAGGCAGAAGCCAGAGAGCCGGGCTCGGAGACGGTGCCTCCCTGCCTGAGGCCACATCTGCCGCGCGCACCACGCCCAGCCCCGCGAGCCGCCCCGGAGCCGCTGGGGCGGCTGAGCCGGCCGGTCCGCGGCGCGCGGGCGCCCCCTGCTGTCCAGCAGCGGGCGCGCAGGCCCGAGCCAGAGCCGGAGCTTTTGCACCTGGGGGCCTGGGGAGTTTCACTCTCCTCTCCCTAGAATGGGACAGTGACGGCAGCTAACTAGCGTTGACCGAGGGTCGTTGTGTCCCGAGGAGTGGGAAAACCCGCGACGTGGATGCGGGAAGGCCCGGGGACAGGCTAAGGACCTGCCCTCGAGGGGGTCCAGGCAGGCAGAGAGGTTACGGAACAGCTCACTCTGCGCACCCACGCGTGTGTCTGCCCTTCCACGCACCCACCCGTTCACAGACTTTGCCTGGAGCTGCCCAGCTGCTTAGCCAGCGCATCTATTTGTCCCTCCATCTACCAACCCACTGTCCTGCTGTCACCCGTCACTTAATTAGTGGCCGAGACCTCACAGGCCGTCAGATCGCGGCCTTATCACTGTGTGCCTGGCAGGTCCCAGCTGAGGGGGAAAGCACGGCTTTTCAGCTGGAGGAGGGACACTCAGCCTCCCACCTGAGAAATGCATGTGAAATACGTTCAGCTGCAAGATGGGCGGACAGAGAGGTACCGTCACGGATGCGGCCGTGGTGGGGAGCATCCTGTCCGACCGCGTTGGCGGGAGGGAAGTTGGCTTCTTGGTAGCAACTGGAAAATGACAAATGACCGGACAGAGAAGTCCACCTCTAGGACTTGATTCTGTGGAGGGGTGCGTGCCCTCACACACACGCATACACACCTGAGGCTGATGAGCGAAACCACCCCAGGGTGTGCCAGTCAGGGCCTGGTCACCCGGGTGCTCTGCAGCGCAGGGCAGTTGCCAGGGTGCTGCTCCACAGGCCCCCCAACAGGTCCTGTGAAGGAGGAGAGCGTCCAGGGCAGAGCAAAGTGGAGGCCACATTCCCCATCGTTTAAAAAAAAAAAAAGTGGGTGGGAAGGAAAGGGAGTGGGAAAGGGTCTCCCATCCAGGTACCTGGACAGGGTGGGGCCAGAAGCAGGAGGGAATCCCCATTCGCCCCCTTTCTACTGTTTGAGGTACCTTCTAAGTTCATGTATTTGCTAGTAAAAATGAAAGAGGGACCTGCAGCTCAGATGTGCCCACTGGAGTGGAGTGTGAAGGGCAGATTCATTTGAACAGGGGCTGTGGTGCCCTTCCTCACCATCTCCATTCTCATTTCCACTGCCAAGAGCACCTGCTTCTTGCCAACTCTAAAATGGATCCTTGCCTTGAAGGCCGTCATGATGTTCTCAACGGTGGCCTGCAGGCTGGGACACTGCTTTGCTCTCCACAGGGAATGAAGAGTTTGCGTCCCGCAGTTGTGGGACTTGCTCTATATTGTTGACACGTCGGGAGATTTCAGGGCTTCTCTTGGAAAGGTCTGGCATTCACTGAGCCCACTTCCTGGCCCTGAGGAGCACCTGCACAGCCACCATCATCAGTCAGGTGTGGCCTGTGCTGTCTTGTTCTGAAGACAGGACCAACAGAAGCAATGAGGTTGACTTGAACACTAAGATCTTCCTTCTTCCTGGTCACCGCAGCCAGTTCGCAAAAGCTCTAACAGAACAGCGCAGGTGACTTCCTTCATGTGACTCACAATACTCAGAACTATGCAAGCTGCCCTGCGTCAGGATTTCCTCTTCTGCTGAACGGGGAAGAGGAACCCCCTAATGCCATGTACAAGTCCTTTCATGGGGATCTGTGATGAGGGAGTAACGTGGGGCTGGTGCACCAAGGAAAGGGAACATGACTGTGTCCACTCATTCCATGGGGGTTGGGGGAGTGGGTGAGGGCAAAAGGGCAAGGGGCCAAGAAGGGACCTGCTCACAGCTGGAGGAAGCTACACCAGGCAGGGCCTACACCACCCACGTTGTCACATCACATTTAGGGAAGCACACCCACCCCCACCCAAAGGGCCCCTAGGAGCTTCTTCAGCAGAGACATAGGCTCAAGGGACCTGTCCTCACCCCGAGGTCATGGTCAGAGGTCATGGGACAGGGCAGACCCATCACTGGTTTGCTGTTGGTCAATCAGAAGGGGAGCTTTGCCCCTAACTTTGCCAAGTCTCTAGGGAGACCTCTGCATCCTCACCCCCTCTAGTTTTACAATGAATAACAAAAGTCCAGTATCTCCTCTCGAGAGCAGAAGAGGAGCTGGGGACCGGAGTGTGATCCAGGGAGGTCACCTGCTTCTTCTCGACCTCAAGTCTAGGCCTAAACTCCAGCCATAAACTTTCCCACCCATGAACCCACCAGCAAGAGAGCAAGTCACACAACCATGGGACACAGAAACCACAGCTCACACATTCAAATGGTTGTCACGAGGAAGCTGCAGTTGTGCCTGAAACTCAGCTCTGTTCCCTGAAGCCCACTCAGATTTCAGACAGACTCGCCTCCTCTCCAGAGGTCACTCAGCACGGACGTGCTGTCATCTTCATTTAACTCTGAACTTGCTTTGGGGGTTTTCCAGCAGCAGATTATTTTGAAATAATCTTAGAACCCCTGTCCATTCTCACTTTGGAGAGTTGACGGTGGGTAAACAAGCCACAAATGTCCCTGGCCCCGTCCCCTTGCAGGGAAGCTGGAAGGCAGCAATTCACTCCCAGGTGCTCTGAGGGCTGCTAGGCAGAAATTCAGGCAGTGTTTTCTGGAGGGTGGCCCGTTAGGAGCACCTTGGCTCTTCCCCGACAGCCAGGTTCCGACATCGGGGCTGGACCCAACAGCTGCAAGAGAATGCCCTGGCTCCTGCCACAGGACACCAAGGTGTGCCTGCTGGCAGCTGGGACCACAGCAAGTTCATATCCTGGGTAAAAACAGTCATAGATGTTTCCACGCGTCACACACTGAATGGCAGGCAAACTGTCAATCTTCCTATCAAAAGTCTCTTCATACACCATAAATGTGTGTGAAAACCCTTCCCTCTGCCCACAGAGCTTCTAGTGCAGACTTAATACCCGAGTCACACCAAGTTCCTTAAATCAAAGGATGCCACTTTGTTTACTATATTCGTTTTGGCCAGAGGCTGGCAAATTATGCTCCATGGGGCAAACCTGGCCCGCTGCCTGTTTTTGTACTACCCCTGGCATGACGAATGAGCTTTACAGATGAACATCTGCAACTGACATCCTAACAGGGACTACTCTGTACACCATGAAGCAAAATGGTCTCCCCTAAAAAAAGAATGCCCATGTTCTCATTAGTAGGCCTGTAACATTACAAAATAGTTGTATGCAATTATTATACTATTTCTTCAATAAAAAATTGGTAGACATTTGTTTTCTCTCATTACACACTTTGATTTTTGCCTTTTGGCTTACAAAGCCTAACTAACATTTACTAACTTAGCCCATTGTAGATAGAAGAGGTTTGCCAACCCCAGCATTTTAATGAACATCAATTGGAATCCCAAAGCATCTAAAACATTAAATTCTGTTCCTAAGTTATACGCCAAGAGGAAGAAGAGCACAGCTTCTTAAATATTAACGCACACTTTTTTTTATTATATTAAAATCAGGCAATGGTCTGACAATAAAAAGGCTGCTTATGGAATACTGTTATGTTAAAATTTACTTACAGGATGTTAAATCCTTACAACTAAGGTTTTCCCCAGAAAAAGATTAATGGAAACATCAGATGCTTTTCAGACTTGATAGTTGCTGCTTTAAAAGGTGGTTTTACACAAACACTAA